>JANHFX010015571.1:66873-80093 GCA_027560015.1 Chloroceryle amazona
AACTCCATATTTCAAACTCCATATTTCAAACTCCATATTTCAAACTCCATATTTCAAACTCCATATTTCAAACTCCATATTTCAAACTCCAGTATTTAATGTTCTTCATGTTCTGTGCTATTACCTGTCCAGGCTTTGCTCAGACCTATGTAAATAATCTTTCTTTTGTACCTGCTCTTCAAACCTTTTTTCTTCAAAGCTGATGTAGCACTCCTTGGATGGTTCTAAATATGAAACATCTGCATCTCTGTAAAACTTGCTAATGTCTTACTGCAGTCCTCCTAGCAACACTGCATAACAGCTCTGGATAGTTTTTCCCTTTAGCTTTGTTCATTAAAATATCTCAGAGCATATTGTCTCATTTTTGTATACACATTCTCCAAGTCTCTACCTGAGGATAAAGTAGAAAGATAAAACTCTTTCTTATTTCACTGGTGTTCTAAATTTTTAATCAACATTTTAAAAACGGTGGTCCTAGGAATTGCATGTGTAGATAGCCTAATACTGTTCCACCACTGAAATTGAGTTGGCACTGGTTAGGCGAGAGGTCACTGTGGTTAGAACACTTTATTTAAAAGATCTCTGAATCTCTGTGTTCAAAATAGTGAACCTCCTCTGCACGGTATTGTCCCTTTGGAAAGGAGCAGGTTTTCAAGCCAGCTATGGGACTGAATGAGGGGAGAAAGTCACTTGTGTAAAAAGTGCAAAGCACAGAAGAAATGGTCTCTGCAGCTTTGTACATCAAGAAATTTCAGATACAGCCAAAAGAGCCCAGGTAAATGAGAAAGGAAAATGTTGCTGTCATAGAGAATTAACAACTTCCAAGCAATAAGTTTCAGCTTTCTTTTAATTTTTTTTTAAGCAAGCTACAGCTGAGGAGGCAGAATATTTATTATAAATCAAAATGGCATTTAAAAATTAATACATTTCATGTAACTTAATTTACACAAAATTGTCTTCTAGTAAGAAGCTGGTCTGTTTATTATTTCATATAATTCTTCTTTCCCAGAGGCTTTCATGGAAGCATGTCAAGCCATTATATAAAATAAAAGTCAACAAATGCATGTGTATATATAATTTACTAGAGCCAAAGTCTGTGCTCACATGAGGGAATTAAATCAATACTCTCCAAAAAGATGCTTCAGAGCAGAGTGCTGCTGTGCACAGCGGGACTCTGGGTGGCTGTGAGCTCTTTGTTGCAAGGCTCTAAAGCCCTCCCTAGACAGTGGGCAGCAGCTGGAAACTCTTTACCCAGGAAATCCTGCACACAACAACAGTCTGCATCACACTGCCTCTTCCCCAGCTCTTGACCCCTCCAATATGGTCTGGCTGCATTGCATCAGACCAGCAAAGCTTTTGGCCCCTAGATAGATGTTCCATATAGACACCTTACAAATATTTATTCCTACATGAGTGTGTCATAATCTGTAGCATTTATGGCAAGTCTGGTATGGATGGCTGGACAGAAAGGTCTTAACACCACTTTAAAGTAAGCCTCAGCTCAGAAAGTCAGTCAGTTTTAAATTAGGAAGTGTCAGAATGAAAACTTTCCATGTATTTCAAGACGACCTTCATTTGTATGCATCATAATAGTTTACTATTTTAAGATTTTGCTTAGTTAACTTATGTTACAAAAGGTACTGAACTAATAGCTACTTGATATTTTATTCTTTGTCGTCAACATAAAACTTTCAAACTTCCTGACTGCCTAACACACAACCAATAATAATTACAGTATTTTGTATTTTCTTCTTTTTTTATTTTTTTTTCTAGTCATACATGTAACATTTGAATGTTTCACAGACAGTGGTGAAGTTACCTGCATAAAGTCCCCTTGACGGGAAATACATTTATTTTTCAAGCAGGAACACGGGCACACACCATCAGAATTGTCAAAACTGAACATCAGCTGTAGGTGTGCACACTGAACTTCAAGTGTCTAATGCTAAGCACCCAGAAGATGGGAGGGAAAAGCCTAAATTGGCAAAAATCTTATTTGACTTGGTCAGGATCATATAGAGGCACTGGGAATTAAAAAAACAACCCACCCTGTTAGCTAAACTAACCAGATTTGAATGAGATTTAGAAGCCTCCAAAGTTCTTAAACCTGTCATTAAAACTGGCAGTGGGATGGAATAGATGGGCCCGAACAAGGCTGGCACAGGTCCACAGTTGTATATTCGGCAGCTGTCTTGCAGTGAGCACGTGCTTAGCTCTGAAATACCTACCACATGTCTGTTGTTTCCTGGAGAGGGACATGGGGTGGAGGAAAACCTGGGGGCTGGGGAGGGAGCTTGGAAATAAGCCAAAGGATGCCAGTCTGCTTGTCACTACAGCACTGCGCTGATTCTTCTGCTTGTGGAACAGCTTGGTTCTTTGTTCGGTCCAGAGCTCGGTTTTTTTTGCATCTGGCTATTCTGCCATGAATTAGGCAGGGAATATTGTGGCAGATTGACCTTATAATTTTCCTTCCTTTTCAGTAGTGACCATCCTGTTTGCTTAAGTCA
The DNA here is from genome assembly GCA_027560015.1 of Chloroceryle amazona. Lineage (NCBI taxonomy): Eukaryota > Metazoa > Chordata > Aves > Coraciiformes > Cerylidae > Chloroceryle > Chloroceryle amazona. The sequence goes on from JANHFX010015571.1 coordinate 69,381, forward strand.
GATGGTTTTTCTGGAGTTAAAAAAAAGAAAAGAAAGAAAACCAAGCATCACTTAATTCAAGATGATGTATTGTAATGCACCAGTGTACCCAGTAGCAGCAAGTTGAAGTACTACAGGCAGTATTAACTCTGATATTTCTAACCTTTCATTCCTTTCAACTGGTCAAATTTCCAAATGGTTCCTCAGTTTGAAGATGTTATATAGTATTTCTAAAAGACAATAAAACTATGGCAAAAGGAGAGAATTTAACACATTAAATTATACTGGGGATTTTATTGTCCCTTGTCTCTGATTTTTGTTATTAATGCTACTGGTTATCCCATTAGCTCTAGTAATATGTTACCATCAGTGCAAATCAGGCACTATGAAAAAAATGAACCTGCAGTCCAGAGGGCTTTGCAACTGTCTTTAATTTTTAGGGATATGTAGGTATAAGGATTCCGACTTTTGCTCTATGTCAGAAAAATGAGAGCACCACAGTAGGTCAGAACAGCCACCTATCTAGACCTGTCTTCTGTTTCTGTTGGATTAGTGGGATACCAAAGGAGGAGTGCAAGGGGACCACATGATGATAGTTTCATGATGTGTTCTTTCAGGCTCCTAATTGGTGTAGCTCAGAAAGTTCTTGTACCACAGGTTGTCATTGATTCATAACTGACTTTTCTTTAATAATTTTGCTAACTCTATGTTGAACCTATGTAGATTTCAGCAGGCAATGCTATGATTATGGGATTATACACAAGGTATTTCGGAGTCTGTGTTGTGTGAAGTACCTTCTTTGATTTTCATTCCTGGTTCTCCCAAAGTGAAGAATTGGATTTGTAAAGCAAAACAGTTCATGATGAGGACCCATCACCTGCAGAGTGCTTGATTTAGGTGTTTTATTTCAGAGTAGCTCTACTGCGGGTTCCTGTCATGCAAGGATCTGTATGAGAGTTTGGAATACATTTTTTTGGTTTTGTTTCATCGAAAATTAATCCAGTTCTTTACACTCTAAGATCAGACATGAAGTAAGGTTTATATACAGGGATGTCTAAAAGCTTAACTTGAAAAGCCCAACTAAATCCAAACTAAAACACTGATGTAGGCACATGAGCTGAAGTAGCTGATTGCTAAGCCAGAGGCCTTTACTCTTTGTGACCTGCTGAGGAACTTGGTCCAATAACTCAGAAACATAATCCAGCAAAGGAAAGGAATTTGAATTCACTGAACAGGTAATCCAGTAAGTACAAGGAAGGACTCAGTAAATGAAATAAAACTTCAGCAGAGAAAAACTGCATGACTGATGGTTGGCATAACATTTCCAATCAAATGATACAAGATTTCCAAATTTACAGGTAGATAAGGTAGGATCTTGTGAAGTTTTGGGGAATTTTCATGATTGAATCACTTCTGGAAATTTCATCTGTAAATATTTTTATATATACAGTGGAAGAATTCACAAAATTCTGAACTTCTTCAAAATTATTGTTTGTAAAATGGGTATCTCTCTTCATAAAATTCATTAAGAATTTTATATCATTTCAGTTATCAAGGAAAAAGACAAAGTAATGTCCCCTGTATGAAAAGTGTGTTTCATTAATGCAGAAGAACATTAAGTTTTTAACAGATGTATTCCTGAAAATCAAGTCTCTTATCTTGCATAATAAGAGACAAAATAAAATGTAATAAACCATGATTCCCCCAATGATACCTTCACAGACTCATCTAAACCAATATTGTGACTTTTGCACTTAGAAGAGAGATGACTTTGAGATGCATATGAAAATGGTGTTGGATGCAAGTCCTTAATCAGGTCCATCAGTTGTAACTCCTCAATTTTAGTGTTTTGCTACTTTTTGTCCTTTGAATATTTTTCATAATTTTTCATAAGATTTTATTCTAAAATGTAATCATTATGATATAATAGTACCAACTTGATGCAGGCAAAATCTACAGATCCATTTTCCCCTACCTGTCTCCTAACACATGTTGTAAAATTAGAAGTATAACGTTGTATGTTTATTTTTAGTACACCTCCTGATAATCTCTCAATTCAAGAATTTCAGAAGAATGAGAGCATTGATGTTGAGGTAAGGAGACTATAACAAAGGTACTATTGAATGTAATGAGTTAGTGATATTCATAGATTATGTTTGTTTCTGAAATAATTTAAGTTACCCATTCAATATTTTTTCTGTGGTACTGTTTTCCTTTTTGAAAATAAGACAGGAAATTCATAGGCTCAGAATTTGGCTGCTTCAGAGTTATGTGAAAAGAAGGCTAAAACCAACTACTTGTCCACTCAAGTTTAAAAGAGCATAGAGTGGCTAAAACAGAACATGCTTCTACTTCTAACACAATATCCAATTCTTACTTAATACATTATTGCTGAGCTATTACACAGGTAATGGTAGCAAGGTGGAACCCAGGAAGTTCCACCTCAACATGAGGAAAAACTTCTTCATTGTGAGAGTGAGAGCCCTGGAACAGGCTGCCCAGAGAGGTTGTGGAGTCTCCTTCTCTACAGATTTCCAAGACCCACCTGGATCTGTTCCTGCGTGGCCTGCCCTTGGTATTCCTGCACTGGCAGGGGTTTGGACTTGATGATCTCCAGAGGTTCTTTCCAACCCCTGCCATTCTGTGATTCTAGGTGATTGTAAACCTTGGAGGAAGCTGACAAACCAAAAGTGAATGTTTTCTGTGTTCATTGGGGTGGCATTCAGTCAGCAGTGACATTCTTGACCTCCAGATGTGTTCTCTGTACTGAAAACTTCTCCCTAAATGAAGAAATGATGTCTTGTTTCTGCCACACAGAGATTGCTGTAATTATAAACAAAATCATGTATGGTTGGATAAGGCCAAAGAAAATTTAGAGATGGTACTTAGGATGAAGAGGGACTGGTTCCCTTTCACTCCAGGACAGACAGATGTGGCTGGCCAGTGATTAGGGGTACAAAGGAAAAGGAGTTGCAGAGAAGACGTGACAGTATCTGTGGGTTTGATTACCTCTCATCTCTCCAGAATGGCAGCTGGGACACAAAGATTTCTGGATGAAAAGCAGGTGCAGTTCCATCTGCAGTGAGCAGAACTCTGAGATCTCATGCATTAATTTATGGAGCTCTAAACCCACTTTGTTCTGAATGGGAGGAGCATCAAGACCAAGGATAGAAAGCATTGCAGTTAATGTGCATTGCTTTAAGCTCATTTAGATAATTAACTCACTTGTTCTGCTTTGCAGATGTCACACTGTAAGCATGTGATATATGTCTTAACATCATACTGAGGATATTGAATTGGGTGGAGGGAGATTACTAATGCTAAATCTTCTCAAAACCATAAATTTGATTTGAAGAATATACTTGAAATGTCAGTGTAAATCTGAGTGATACCTGCTTCGGAAACTCTGACAAAGGCAGGGGAAAAAAGCTTGTTATTTCAAGTTTAATGTTATGTGCAAGACAACAATTGTTTGGACATATCTGCAGATTTCAAAGTTTGGAAGCATTGAAAGATTTTGTGAAGTTTCATTTGGCATGTCTTTTTTTTTTTGTTGTTGTTCAATATTTCTGTCTTCTTCATGCTAGAATTACAGTGTTAATATTCAGAAAACCAATATAAATATATTTAATTTTTTTTAGGTGGTGCAGCTCATCAGCACAGAGATACTGCCATATGCTAATTTTATTCCTAAGGAATTTGTTGGTCAGATAATGACTATGCTCAATAAAGGCTCAATACATTCTCAGTCATCCTCCTTTACAGGTATAGTACCTAAATGACAAAAGATACAGTATGTAAATCTAATAGAAAGTAATGAAAATATTGAGAGTGCTTACTCTGATAGAAACTTAAATTCTGTGGTGTGTATTCAGTACAGACTGTTTGATAGCCAGGTTTCTTTTATGAAGTGCATTTTATTTCATGGAAGTTGCTGAGCAATTCTTGCATATTTTTTTAAAAAATATTTGCTTACTTCTTGGTCAGTATCATATCTAATATTGCACTTGTGTCACTTTATATTTTTCCTTTCTACATAGTTTATTTCACATTGTTCTGTCTGAAATAGTTCTAAGAATAATTTCAGACAAGTGTACAACAGACATCCTGTTCTTAATGAGCTTAGTGTTAGGTACCTAGCTGGAGACCTTCTCTGCCCTTAAGAGAAAACATTCTTAGTTTTTTGGAAAAGATTAAAAAAAAAAAAGGATATAAGCCATTTCAGAGAAAACATTCGGATTGTACAGTACGAAATACTAGTACTTAGGATATAGAAATGGGGCTGTTGGGGGGCTTTTAAAATGTAATTTGATTATATATTATAATTAAAGCAACGTCAAGTAGGTGACATTAAATGTGTTGCATGTTTTATCTTTTAGTTTTGGAACCACTGTGATTGTTGCAGTCACTTTTTTCTTAGTATGTATTGTTAATATTTGTTCTTATCACAATCTTTTTTTAATGCTAAAGGAATGACAACCTTGTTGCAAAATATAAACTGACTGAAATGCAACATTTAGTGTATTGGCATGTTTGCTGCACAATTAATTATGACATTTTACTTTGACAGAAGCCGAAATAGATATTCGAATGAGAGAGGAGTTTTCTAAGGTGTGTTTTGAAACACTGCTTCAGTTTTCGTTCAGTAATAAAGTTACAACTCCTCAGGAAGGCTACATCTCTAGAATGGCACTTTCTGTGCTCTTGAAGAGGTCACAGGATGTATTGCATCGCTACATAGAAGATGAGAGATTGAGTGGCAAATGTCCTCTTCCACGGTATGTACCTTGTCTTCAAGAACTGACAGGTATTACCAGTACTTTATGAGAACAAGTTTGCATTCAAATTATCCCCCAGTCATTAAAAAGTATTGGGGATGTGTGGGTGTGGTGAAATTTAAAACAAGGACATGGTTTTGGGGAAGACATTTCAAAGAAAATGTTGATAATCAAGTTTTTATTGAAAAAGCTTTAAATAGTAATGGTCGTATTAAGCGCTGTTACATAGACAATAGGGTTGTGCTTAGGAACTGTAATATATTCAGATACTGAAACAATGTTTCTGACTTCTGTAACATAATATTTCTGTAATCTGATTTCTTTTTATTTGCAGTAGAGTGATGTATAGTTACTAAATTGGGAGGTGGAGAGTCTTCTTGAAAAGAAGATTAAATACTCAAACAGCAACAGGGTGAATCATTACTGAAGTAATTGTTCTTGAAACAAAAAACTTGACCAAAGTGCCAGGAAAGTCTTTCAAATGGGAACTTATTTAAATTTCACTTAACTTTTCAAGGTTTTCATCATTAATGATGAAATAGATTCTTCTCAGGTTACAGTTAATCATGTGCATGAGTGTTTTCAGATTAAGATATGTATGCTGTTACTGTTTCCAGTCTCAAATTTGTAGCTATCCTAGCTAAGACAACAGCAATGACAGTGGGAAAGATAAAGACAAATTATAACCTTAATCTCTAAATATTCCTTTTTTTTGGTAGGCTTCTTTGCAGCTGTTTTCATTACATGTTGGGGGGGGGGTTAATCTTGTGTAAGTTTTCTTTGAAACTTACATTTCTGAGACAAAAATGTGTAGTTGACTGTTTGCATTTTTCCCTTTGTAGGCAACAAGTAACAGAAATCATATTTGTTTTAAAAGCTGTCAGTACCCTCATAGATTCACTTAAAAAAACTCAGCCTGAAAATGGTAAGTTTTTCTTAAACATCAAGGTTCTAAACAAGAGAACATTGTCTTTGCCACAGACATACTTATTTTTTCCTGTAGTCATTTCGCAGAAATTTGAAAGAAGAATGTAATCTGTAAGATTCAGTATTTTGTAATTGTGTGTATATGCAAATGTCAGGTAGACTGGGGAAAAAAAAACAAACAAAACAAACACACACAATAACAATGTTTTTCCAGTATACCTAAAAATATAAAGTCTTAAGATATGTTTAATAAAATAGGAAACTGCAGTTTTTGGTGTCTTTTCTCAGATAGAGCTTGGTGTCTTCTGAAAACAAACAAACAAAAAACCTTCCATAACATGTTAATAGAAGCCTTAAATATATGTCATCTTGCCTAGATCCTTTTTTCTTCTCATGATACCATTATAGGTCACTGTGGATCATGTTCTCATATGTGCACTCTGCAGTTAAATGGTATACAAGTTAACTGCATGGGCCTGCTATTGGACGCTTAAACTTGCGGTCTTGCTTTCCCTGCCTTTCTGATCTAGTACCCCCTATTGAGAGTTGTCTTAGCTCATGATGCCTAAGTAAATGGTTGACAGATGTATTTAAAGGGCTGAATTTCAATAGAAGACTTCATTTATAATTATGCGTCCTGTTCCTCCTGTCAGCTGCACCTACTGTATGCAGAGAGAGTTCCCAGCAGAAAACAGTCAGGAGTCTTAGTTAAACCAGCTCTATGGGACTCTGCAACTCTGACAGAATTGCATATACACCACTTTCCTCCACCTCTCTGCTTTTGATACTATGATGAACTGAAAAACCCTTTTCAACCCCAAGACAAATCAACCAGCCTTTCCAGAAAAACACAGGCAGGTGGGTTTCCTGAAAGAGGTAGCATCTCACTTGCAGCATCATTGAGCAGCCAGATTTACCACAGTGTGGTTTCCAAGACTGATGGCAAAAGGCTGAGGGCAGAACTATGCCAGGATACCTAAAGCCTTTTGGTGAGCCCTGAAGGCAACAGAAGCCATACTTTGGTGGAAGGGCTTTTCTTTTTACAGGGGTAGAGTAGCCAACACAGCTGAACTGTCCCCCACACACCTCTTCCTGCTATGAGAGAAATTCTTCCCCTGGTCCATATCTGGCAGGGATTCCCAAACCTCCTGCATACTTTCTTATGAAGAGAAGCACTGGACAAATCAGAGAATTGCTTTACTCCTACTTCTTCTTGCTCTTAATAATTTTAATCAAGAAAATTGTTAATATGTGAAATCAGGGTTGTGTTCTCTTATCTCCATTTTTGCTCTGTTTTGAAAAAGAAAGGAAGTGACCTAATAAGATTCACACTGCAGTGTTTAATTTCACTTGTTTGACTAATAAACATTACCGTGGATATTTTTGTGCAATGGGCAAGTGTTTCTCCCTCTGCTTTCTATAGCTCTTGTAAACTGGAATGATTTAAAATTAATAGCAGGCCTCATTGCTGACAAGTTCCCAAAAATGAAATGTGTGTCCAATGCAATTTTCTGTCAATAGCTGAGAAAAGCAGGCAGAAAATGTATGTGCATTACAGATTTAATAAAAGTATTACCTTCAACTTGTCAGTTCTTCATCCAGAAAATACAGTGAATGACTCGTATGAAGAAACACGGGTGTGTAGCACCACCTCACAGATACCCCATGTGGTTTCCAGCTGCTGCTGCTGCAAAAAAAGTCCTGCAAAAATTGTACAACATATCTGAGAACCCTGCACAGATGTCATAGTGTCAATACAGCACTAGGTTAAGGTGTTTAGGCACCTAAATGTGCTCTTATTTGTACAGGTATTGAAAAAATCTGTTGTAAGGATTTGGATGGTGAGAGGTTCAATCTGTTCTTTTCTTTGTTGCAGTTGATGCGAACACATGGGCACAAGTTATTGCCTTGTACCCAACTTTAGTAGAATGTATCACCTGCTCATCGTCGGAAGTGTGCTCTGCTCTGAAAGAGGCACTGTTTCCCTTTAAGGACTTCATGCATCCACCAGCATCCAAGGTACAGAATGGAGAATCTTGACCCTATAAAACTCTTTTTTTAATTATTATTATTATTATTTTTGAAGGAAAAATGTATCCAAAAATGTTTGTTTCCGGGTGAAGCTTCTCTGAGGAGATCTCTTGTGACTAGTACTTTGGCATCCAGTGCCGACTGCCTTTTAACTGTACTAACAAGAGCTCGGTCACTCATGAATGCAGGCTATATCCTAAAGGTTCCAGAGTGAGTAGCAGTGCAAACCTTTAATAAATTTAACTGAATAGTTGGAATCATTTATAATCTAATGTACTTGCTACAGTATCTTGAAGTGGTGGTTGAAAGTGGGCTTATGTACAGCTTGTTGTGTATGTGTTAATGATGTAATTAAAAATAATTCAGTCAGATTTATTAGGCTGGTGTTTTGCACCCTTTTTTTGAAGTACAAATTGTACTAAAATTTTATGCAAGATGGTACTGTAACATTCCATATATCTGTAACCAGCCTTTGTAAACAAAGGGAACTGATATACTTGTGTGTATAATAAATGGTACAGTTCTGTATAAAATAGTTGCATTATTTAAGTTCTTTTCAAGATAATTGATAATGTTAAATGCTTGAAAGTGTATTTATTATAAGTTGTATGCTTGCATTTTTACTTACAGTTTGCCTTCTGAATTGTCAGATATACCCATTCGTATCTGATCATGTTAGTTTTTGCTTAATTGAATGTATCTTCTCTGTGGCCATGGACATCTAACAAAGGGTCATATGACAAAAAATTGCAGCGAGCAGTCAGTAGTCTGCCTATCTCAAACTTTAAAGTAGTTGACCTGAAATAAGGTGGAATATGCAGAAACCCACTGTAGCACTTCAACACTACCATACCTCACTTCATAATGTATTAGTTTCAAGGTATTTGTTCTACTCAACTAGCCATTTTTGTAGTTCCAGCCTTGCTTTAAAAAAAAAAACCAAACAAAACGTATTTGAAGGTTTGTTAGCCTTTTTGACCTTCTTGGCAGGTATCACAGTCTTTGAATTATGACCCAAGAAAGGTGATTTAAAAATATCTGAAATACTTGGATGTAATATTTTGTTCAATAATTTTAAGTGCTTTGTTTTGTAATGTCTTTCAATCCAAACAAACTGTTCTAATCTTTTAATTATAAACTGTGTCTGATATAAAACCATGGGAAGTGTATTTTTGAAGGTAGTTACTCATTTAGAAGTGCAGTGAAATTTGTCATTAAGTAAATGTGAATTTGTTTCATGTAATACACAAAGCAAAACACTTTTAATAGTATTGGTTTTGAAGTTTGTGACAGTACTTAAACTCTTTATTATTTCAATGTTTCATCTGTATTAACATATTTTTAACCTGTGATGTGCAAGCACAATGCCCAAATGTAAAAAAAAAAAAGGAGACAGGTGCCTTTCTATGGATTTCAGACTTTCAGACCTTACCTTTAGGTTTTTGTTCCTTAAAGTCTTTTGTAGATATTAAAAGAGATTATCATGCATAAGAAATGGTATTACACATGTTTGCTTTATATTTTCCTGGCTAAAGCGACATTGACTGGTACATGTGATGTAGAATTTGTAGGAGCTTCAAGTCAGAGGTGTGATAAATTGGTCAGGGGTAGAAATACCTTGCATGAATGAATAATGTTAGACAAGTACAGCCTTGAGCAGCTTGTTCCCAAAGGGCTCCAGTTTATGGTCATTTTAAAAAGCTTTCTGTTTCAAATTCCAATAAATATTAAAGAGTCTTCAAGACCTTGCACATTTCTCTCTGACCAAAGTTGCATGGAACTTCATTGTCAAGCATGAATAGATTCTAGAGAACACACAGTTTACATTAAGAAAATAAATGTTTCTTATTGATAGAATTTATGTCAAAATAGATTCTTTGGAGGAACAGTTCCAGTATACTGCAGAAGTGGGTCCCACATACAGGTAACAGCACCATCCATACTCTGAAAGTGAAAACCTGGCAACTGCTCTTCTAATTAGTAGAAGATAAGTCAAGGTCTATCAGGTCATTAAAGAAACAAAGTGTAGGACAGGAAAGAAGGATTTTAATTTGGTTTAGAATATATTATCTTAACCAGAATTTCTGAGGAGTACAGACCAAACTGTGGGTGAGTTTGTTTCTAATTAGTTTTTAATTGGTTTTTCAGTGATAATACAGATGCATTCTGTCCAACGAAACAAATCTCCATCTTTATCTGATTTTAAAAAGCGTGTGTATAAGTCCTTCCTGACTCTAGATCCCAGACTACTTTTCCTCCTATGGACATTATTCTTCAAAAAGTTTTGAAATAAACTACCAATGAGCTGACTTTCCTTCCTTTCCTCTTAATTACAAAATCAATAATACCTGTGCTATATGAGGTATGTTTTGGACATGCAGGCTGAGGGTGACCATATTCAAACTGCTTCCTTGTGTTTTCTGTAAATATTTTGAGAACTAAAACCAAAGATACTTAATTTAGAAAGAGGTTTTTCATTGACTGATTTTTCTCTTTGCTGTGCCTTCTTGTCCAGCACTTAAGTATTTCTTCCAACTTGAAATAATCCATTCCATTTTTCTATTTGTACTTTTTGCTAAATATTCTTACAGCTTCTTTGATGCAAACAGCAATTTCTAATATTTAAATTTTGCATTTTTACAGCAAAAAATCTTGTTCCTGAGGAAATTGAATTTAATTTACCATCACTTGTCTCCAAATTCTATTAAAATGTGTAGGTTTGCTTCATCACAAGAAGTAAACCGTGGATGTTTTCAGCATTGGGGTCTGCATTGTGACAGCTGCAAGTTAGAAGATAAGCATTAATTGCTTATTAAATGAAACCACAATCTTCAGCTTTTTTTCTCCTCCCCAGTTTCAAAAAAGACATGGATTGGGAATCCAAAGAGAAAATGTGAGGTTTTTACAGATTATTAGAAGGTTTACTTGGGAAAGCTTCTATGACTTAATGCCGTGACCATTGCCTTAATGTACATGAGCATTTAAGATTACATAGTAA
>JANHFX010015571.1:80193-91817 GCA_027560015.1 Chloroceryle amazona
TTACTTGGGAAAGCTTCTATGACTTAATGCCGTGACCATTGCCTTAATGTACATGAGCATTTAAGATTACATAGTAACTGTGATCAAGAAAAAGGAACAGATGCCTTAAGCTGGGAACTTCCTATAAAAATTCCTATTCTTAGAAGTAACCTTACTAGAGTTCTCATCAGTTGCTTATCATCAGTGATGGTGATCCAACAGGACATCTGTTTTGTTCCCTCATACATCTGCCTGTTCTCTTGGTGAACTGTGAAGCGTTATTGGACATTAAGCCACATGAAATACATGATCACCATTAGCTCTTTATAAAAGCAGGTAGGAGTTACCTCTGTGAAACTTGAGCAGCTTATCCTCGTATTCTGCAGATGATGTGTTTGGTTGTTTTTTTCACACAGTTTGAGTTGTTTCTTCTTGCCAAAGGGTAAACTTTCTTATAGCTGGCCTTGAACTCTTCAGGCAAGATATTTTTAGTGTGGTTGCTGCCTTTCTTTTCCTCAGCACATGGCAAACACAAGTACTAGCCATCAATGTATTCTACAGAAATTCATTTCGAAGTTCAGGACACTAATGTTCTTGGGGGAAAAAAACAAAAGGGCTTGTTATCTCCTCATCTGTTTCTCTATGGCTCAGTTCTCTGTCTTTCATTAGTTGTTCACCTCAAAATTGCAGCTTGCTGCTCATTTCCTATGCAAGTAGGCATCTTCTACAACCTTCAGTTTGAATCCTTCTGAATAAGGTGAGCCCCCCCCAAGTGAAAGATGGAACTGCTGTGCACAGTTGCATTGCGAGTGGTGCACATTCTGGCTGCAGATACAGCTGCATGACTTTAAGGCTGTTTAGAGTGGAGTTTGTCAGTTACAAATAAGGCAGCTAGGGTGCAGATTTTGTTTAATCTGGGATCCAAACTAGTGCACAGACACGGCCTACATCTGTACATGTGCACCGTTTCATTTCCATCAGCAATATATTGTTTGTATTCCCTGAGAAAAGCAAATTTAAAAAAAAAAAAAAAGTAGTTGAACATCTGCATGGGTGAAAAGAGTTTCCACTGTCTGATAATTACTTCAGGTTACTTTTTATGCTTTAAAATGTGATAATTTCTAATGTAGAGTGTCTTCGGCAGCAGTTATCTTCATATTTCATTTAGTAGAGGTTCTGCTGTTTGACTTCACAAGGGGGAAAAAAATGATCAGCACTGTCTCAAAAGACCCCAGTCTACCATCTCTAATTATTTGGAATTTTCTCAGTTGTATAGCCTCAGACACTAGTAGTTTATATTCATCATTCTTGGAAGTTAATTTCAGATTATGTGATGACATTGTAAGGATGTTCCAGCTGTGTCCTTACATGTAGCTGTGAGTTCTGCTGTCATCTGGTTTTCTTTTTCTGTTTGCTTGGGTTTTGGTTTATACTTCACAATAATGCAAGAAAAAAATCAGAATAATTTCATCTTGAAGTTGAGACAAAAACATTCCTTTATGGTATCTTTTAATGGCACCATACTCACAAGATTCTTCTTTCAGTGTTTTGAAGTCTTACTAGTTCTGACAAAAGAATGTACAGCTACATATATAGTCTACTTTATATGCCCTGGGACTCATACAAATTTGAGACTTTGATTATTGTAACAAAATGCGAACTAGCAACTCTAGTTGAGATCCTTCAGTTTTCTTCTTCACCCTAAAAAAATTGTAGCATTCATTGTAAAATACTGTTTAGCATTGTTCTTAATGCTGTCTCTCTAGATGTCACTAAAAGAGAAGTTCTACAGAAATTCCAGTTTGTTTTTCAAGAAAATAGTATTTTGGAAATTTACTCTATGTGAAATAAATGATATAGGAATAAATCAAGTAGAAATATTAACAACGTTTATAGTTTATAAAGTCATCTTCTACAGTCATGTGGAATAAAAAGTAAATTCTTCATAATTCTATTTAGTTTAGGTATTGGGCCATGAATGCGATGAGGTCCAAAAGTTACACTTTTGTTTATGCAAGCAGTTCAGGCTCCTGTAGCAGTTATTTATCCTGAATGACCAGATATCTCGTGGAAGACCAAAAGTTTACTGGGGAGGCAGCATGAATTGTTACTGCTTGACACCAGTCTCAGCAGTGGGGGGGTGGGAAAGTGCAGCTGAAGCATGAATGTCATCTGTCTGTTGAAAAGGATATGAGCGATTCCTTTGGACTCTGAGACCATTTCCAGTTGTTCCAAATGTAGTACTATAAAATTCCTTCTTTCTTCAAGGTTTCATTTTCCTGTTTAGATCAGGAGAACTTAATGAGCTGTGCGTATAAGTAAGAATCTGTTCCAACCAAATAGTTGCTGGTTTCTCCTTAATTTTTTTTGAGCTCAGTTGAGAGAGACATGATGAATTTTTTTATTACTTTTTTTTTTTTAGAGAGAAATCAGTCAGTTACCGCTGAGTCATAAGTGTTGCTTAAGCTTTACAGAATGATTAGCTTTTACCACTAAGAAGCAATCTGGCAGACATTTCATTTCCTTCCTCTCTCTCCAAACTAGTTACTGACTGGCTTGAGATAGAGATCTGTTCTTTTAAATTTCTCTGATCTCTTTAAGCGACTTAACTGTAAGCACTAACATTTACTATATTATCTCTTACTATTTTGCTATTTAACTTCTTACTTCAAGACTGATTATAGAGGAATAACCAGATATGCCAGTGTTCTGTCTTTCTCCCTGGATTTTCCACCCTTGTTTTCCAACGATACTTTTCTCTGTGTGTTTTACTTCAGATCAAAGTTTTGGGGGCAGGCAGTATTTGTTCAGACAGCATTTTGCATATCAGGGCAAGTACAAGTCCAATAAAAAATATTGTGACAGTCTATGTAGAGGACAGATTTCATTTGGGGAGTAAATACTCTTTAGGGTTCACAAGTTTGTTTCAATTATAAATGAGTTTTGCAATACTGATATAACCATGCTACAGCTGTAGTGTTGCCTTCTTGAATTTTGGAAAGTGTATCTGCTCATTCCTTGCGAAGAAATACAATAGAACTCAAAAATTGCTTTGCTTGCTGCAGCCTTTAAGTTTTATTTACTTGAAGATACAGAGAAATGATGATTGTGGGGATGTACAAGGAAAGGATCTCTTTAGATTTTGAATTGCACAGAAGTCTTTCACTCCAAATGGTGAAATTGTACGAAAAGCAGGAAGGGAAAGCTGGTGATAGATGAATATAGAAATAGTCAGGAAGAAGAAAGCTTTATATGAAAGGCAAAGCTTAAAACTCAGCTAAGCGAATCATACGTATCTTCAAATTGAATCAGAACTGGATGATTGAGCAGTGGCTTTGTGTACTTACAATGTGAATCGGCAGTATGTTACAGAAGAAAGTCTAGAGGGGACATGCAGAAAATAAAATAATTATTTCCTCTTTCTGTCCTTTGAAGTCACTTAAGAATTAATATAGTATCTTCCATTGTAGAAAACTATTGCAAAAAATGCATTTTTTTCATTCCAGTGGGGTCCTTTACATTTATTTTAACATCTAATGTTCATTGGAAACATTTGAGTAAGAACTTGGCCATTACTATGGAGTTTTAGCAGTATAAAAAGCCATGTTTTGAACCAGACTTGTCACAGAGAGTGCTAAGAATTGGTTGTAAATAGATATGGTTGTTCTTTGGGAAAAGGGTAATTAAAAATGCTTTACTAGAAGTTACAGCATTGTATTACAAATCTAGCTTAGAAAGAACGAAAAAAGTCATGCAACTGAAAGTTAAAAGATGAGAACCTGAGGGATCTAAACCTGGACTAATGTAATGCAATACTTAGAATTTCCAGGCTCTGTCTAAGAACACACAGCTCTGCTCTTGGAAAGGAACCTGAGAAGCCCCCACTAAAAAATCTGAGTATCTGAGAATGGCATTTTCCAAAAACAAATTTGCAATATAAATAATCACTTGCAGAAGTACCTCTAGCTTCCAGGGATGCAGAAATTTCAGAAAATAAGATAGACTATGTGTATTTTCTGCCCATTTGTTTTGATCTTTCATTCTGTTGTTCTCCGTGTCACACTTCAAGAGGGAAGGGGAGCATCACAAAACACTAAGTTTGTGTACATGCGTGTAGTACATGTGTAGTGCTGGGAAGGAATCAGCTGTGGAAGTGCGGCTTGTGTGGTACCAATGAATAACATTTTGCTTACCCCTTGGGAACTCAGACTCCTGCAGCTTACTAAATAACTCTGGCCTATTACAAGACCAACAGGATATGGACAGTCTTTCCTGACTGCAGGTTATGAATAAATTTAGTGGGCAAGGACTGTGCAGTATTTAGTTTATCTCAAGTCTCAGGGAAGAGTTTCTCAAACAGAGTGAGTGTGTCAGCAGGACTTGTGCACCAGCATATAAGCACACTTCCTGGATAAGAGTACTTTTCTCACATGAAGGTTGCATCATATTTTAAGAACTTGTCAAATGTAAATCTTGTTTCATATCTGAGTTCTAGTGTTCAGGTTTTTGTCATCTTAAAAGTATCTGATTTCCATCTAATTTAGGACAGACGGTGTTATAACCTCTAGGAGCCAGTTGCTGCATCAAGAATGACTACATCAGCAAGTGAGGAAAAACAAACAAAAAAATGGTTTAAAACAACTTGTGTAATAAAGATAGTGAAATTAAATATTCATGATTCCTAGGGTGGAGGGGGAACATCAAAATAAAAATCACTGGACTTCAAGAAGGCAGACTTCAGAAAATTGCTAGGTGAGATCTCACAGAAGACAAGTCTGAGGTAAGAGAGGAACTGAGGAGGTAAGACAGTTCCTTGGAGATGAAGAGGTCATGACTGAAAGTATATACCAGTGCATATATTACAGAAACTAGCTGTAATCAGAGACCAGCTTCGTTAAAAGAGGAATTTCATTGACTTCAAACATGAGGAGAGGACTACGGAAGGTGGAAATTCAGATAACCACCAAAGTACAGTGTTAACAGATGGGGATGAAAGCAGATGAGATTCAACTGTCAGAGAATTAATACATAAGAACCAAAAGATTGGCGCTAACAAAAGTGCTGACTATTTAAAAGAGAATGGCTATTGTCATATCAAGTGATGGTGTGTTTGGTTCAGATTTGCAGTTTGCATGTTGAATTTTTTGGTTTGCTATAGTTACAACTGATCCAAAGAGTCAAAAATCAACTGGCAGTGTATTGCTTGTGCAATTGATACGAGTGACAAATATTGAAGAAGCTTACCTAGAAAAAAAACAAAATGGGATAGAAAATAGTTCCATGTTGTCAAATTGACTGGGCCTGAAGAATTTCTTCCTGGTATTTAAAGAACTAATCAGAGGAACTTCAGCATTTTTAAGATCATCTGTGAAAGCTAAGCTAAAACAAGAGAAGTACCAGGTGACTGAAAAATAAGCAAAACCAGTGCTCTAACTTAAGGGCAAAATGGAAGAGAAGATGGAAATTACAGATCAACTGGCCTTGACATTAATTCTCTTTTTTTTTCTGACAAGTAAAAATTAAAATCTGCCATTAGCATCAGCAAGACATGCATGACGTATGTTACAACTGATTTGCTATGATAAAGTCACATAAACCCAGCCTGATTTCTTTCTGTGAAAAGGTGACAGATCTTGTGGATGGGGATAAGAACTAGTTGCTACATCTTGACTTTAGTAAGGCTTTGGACACTTTCACATGAGTCTTTCATAAGCAAACCATGGAAACAAAGTCTAGCCAAGCAGACGGGACCTGAAAGCAAATATTGGTTGATCAGGGTCAGAGTGTGCAGCTTGGAAGTCTACATGTAGCTTCTTGAAATACAATATAAGGATAAGAGAGTGTACTTACCAAATGACTAGCAAATTGATAGGTGTATTACAAGTATGCTAGAAAACAGGATTATAACTCACCATCTCAAATGGTGAAATGGTCTCCCAAAAAACAGGATGCAATTCGAGAAGATGACTGTAAGATGCTGCTGTTAAGCAGCAGTCAGCTTTTTCCATTTAATTTTGCCAGCTTTCTTGAATAGGAGACTTGAATTTCAAAAGAGCTTTGATGGTTTTCCTTAGAAAATTGCTCCACTGTTAAAATGGCTGTCAGTGCAAACAGCTGTCATTAACACCATCAAAACCTAGATCTGAAAACATGTTTTGCAACAGTTTCTAATAATAGAAGTATAAAACAAGTTGTAACATCTTTTAAGCAACAAAAACTAAAATCTTATATCAGCTTTCTCAACCAATACATTCTTGTGCATAATTCATCATTTGATATTATGATGTGTAATTGTCCCCAAGCCATTAAGTCAAAACTGTATTTAAATCAATCTGCATTTTTCAGTTATGTATCAAACACCTGATCTGTACTTACACCATTTAAAAAGACTTCAGCTAACAATGTATGGTACATCTTACAGAATTGAGGTGTATATTAAAAGACAAGATAGAATTCTTGCAATAAAAACTGTACCGAGTGGTACTACCAACAGAATAGGAGGTGTGTGTTGCATTGTTCCATAGAACTACAGTGCATTAGTTACCATACGCTTTTCAGAATGTCGTAGACCTTGAGTCTTACCAGTTAGATAGTAACATGCCAAAAACTCATCCTTCTGTTTCTGAGCTCCTTATTTGAGCATTTTATGTCTTGATTACGAAACAGATTTGATAAACAGGATAGTATACCTGTGTGTTTCCTGTGCTAACTGAAGCATTTCAATAGCAAGAGGTTATTCACTGCTCAGATTTACTTTGTTGTCTCTGTTTAGAGTTCTCAGATAGGCTTGTTTTTAAAATCAGTATATGCTTTTCTCTCCATGTTAACGTGTTTATTCCCACTGGTGGACCAAATGCCTACAGTAAGAACTTCCTAAGGAATCTCATTTGTCAGCACCATAATCCTCTTTTCATCTGAAGAATGTTCCTTGAGGAAAGCACAGTTTAGATAAAGCTACCATCATCTTCAATCAAAAATACTACCATGTTGAAACATACTCAAAGGCCTCAACCCATACTGCCTGTCAGTTTAATGTTGTTGAGGGTGTTTTGGCCTGTTTTGTTTTTAGAAGGGGTTGCCTAATAGATAACTAAGCAAGAAAATCCCTTGCAAGTCAGGTATCTGTTTTGCATCTTTGCAGTTCTGTTGCTGAAGACACTGATCTTCAAAATGGAATCGTTAACTGCTGCTCTCTGTGTACAGAGTATCTGCGTTAGACTTGGTATGAGTCTCCATGACCAGTGATATTTCCAAAGCCAACAGCTTCAAGACTGCAGAGGCTGGTGAGGAGAAGAAACTGTGGGAAATTGAAACTTGCTGTTGTTCTTAATGTTAATAGTTCCAAGTAAGAAACAGTTAAAGTTTCCAAAGAATTGCTTATGTTTCTGGCTTCCTTGAGAGAAGAGTCACACTTCTTTCCCCCATCACATCACAGACTAATGCCTGATCATGAGGGGAGTGACTCAGAGGCTCCATAGAAAAATGGAAGCCCAAACTGGATTGCCACCAAGGGAGGACCTTTAAAAAGGACAGAGAGCAGGTTTTGATCAGCCTCTATCATAAGAAAACACAAAAGGGGACAGGAATATTACATGCATCGTACCGGTGACATGTACAAGGAACGGGTTTCTAGAGTACATCACAACTAATACTTGCAGATCTATTTATTATCTGTCCATGCCTCAGGGCTCGGTGTTGTAGCATACATAATATGGTACTACCTTACCACTTAAATGAGCCCAGAGTCTGCACATAGTACTGCCCTAGAACAATGGAGGAAAATAAACATTTATTTTAGAAAAAAAATGATTTAAGTATTTTCTCTCCAAATATGAAATCAGTAACTTCTGTTACAGCTGTATGCACTATAATAGCTTAACATTTTAAGAGTTGTGTTGCCGAAGTCTTAGAGAGAATGCACTGAACTGATGAATGGAGTAGCACAAAAACCTTCCTCTTTATACTGAAGGTATTTCCAGCCAGAAATAATCAGTTCTAGACTGTTTGTTAACAAGATGTACTTCATGAATGTATCCGGTACATTCCAAATAGATCAGTCTAAGAGAGAATTAGTTTGAATGATGTTTTTCATATTATTCTACATTGCATCCAAAGAGAGATTTCTACAAATGAAGCATTAAATAATCAAGAAAAAAAATGTACTCAGTCATTTTCTGGTAAAATAAAATGTAACCATTTAGTATCTAATAAGCTATAGAATTGTTAATTATGCAAAATATATTCCTTAGTTGTAAAAGGTTGTCAGTCTTAGTGCAATGACTTTAATTGCAAACAAACATCTAAATAACTGCTAATGAAGTAATAAAATGATATTTTAGGACAGAAAATACAAATGCAAAATAAGGTTTAAAGCATAGTTCCTGAGTTACTTAAATCTTTATTAAAAATAAATCACTTTTGACAGAAATAACTCCTCCTGTAATCAAACTTACAGAGAGGAAGCATGGAGTGTTCACTTTGAGAGGCACAAGTTGGATTCCTCTTCTGAGATTGAGGTAGCTCAAATTTTGAGGCCTACCCCAAGATTAACTGGCCTGGCTCTCATCTGCAGCCAGGAAAGACAAATAGGCAGGCCATCCATTCCATCCTAAAAAGGGTCATATAAACTGCTGTGTGGAAGTGCTGGTTCCTGTCTCGGGAGCAGAGGACAACTACTTTCAACTAGCTTAAGCAGATGGTGTTTTGATGGGTTTTTTTTCAGTTTACTTTAGACATCTAAAAATGGGAAGATTAATCTCTATCTGTGGCTCAGACGGCCACAGTAACACAGCTGACTTTGCTATTCCAGTGTGGTGATGGTGCTATCATTTTTTAGCTCAGGGCCCTAGGAGCCTTTTCAATATTTTTCTTGTTTGCTTCCTTGGAGTTTTTACATGTCCCTCGCAGGGGACATGTGGCTTGGCTGTTTTTTTTCCCCTCATCAAGATCATATCAACTATTTATTTGTTGTATCCTGTCTCTGCAAGGGACAGCATTAGTCTAAATACCCAGATGAAGACTCAAGAGCTCAACAGTTACTGTTAGTGTAGAAAATAGAGCTCTTCTTGAACCTTAAATTCTCTGTGCTACTGTTACGTCTTGGTTTTCCATAGGTTTCCCAGTTTCGGTAAGTACATGACATTATTGCCTTCATGAACTTAATAAACAACTAAAGATTGCCAGTCCTGTTACACTTTTGTACAGTTACCAGAGAATTTTTGTGATTATGTTTTATGTAACATTCAACTGCTCCTTTCTAGACAATTGTTTCATGTCAGCAAAGTTGCAGTTGCTTTGGATACCTATCACTGGGTCCCTGAATGCTTCTTTTGGCATTTAACTTTCTCACCTCTGGTAAATAAATAAATAAACACCTTGCTAGTAAGCACAGTTTTGAAAGTTGTTGAGCATTCATGCTTAGTGAAGACGACGATTACTGAAAGTAACATAGGGCACCAATCCACAAAACCTTTCAGAGCTTTGCATTAGAGTGTGGGACGATGTGAGGGAATCAGCGAGGTGGGGGCTTCAACAAGCATTAGGGTCTGGAAGCTTGCAGATTGGTACCTGCATCCATCTGCAGCTCCTGACCTTTTAGTACACTTTTCACTGTTTTCCAGGATCTACTTGAATAACTTCTTGGACTTGTAGTTTTTAGATAAATGCAGATGTTCTGATTTGCCATATGATTATTTAATAGTCATCTATCCTGAATATCTGCCATTCGGTTTTAGTTATGGCTGATAGCAATTTAAAAATAACAATTTCTGTCTATACCTGCTAGACTACAGCTATGTCAATTAATAAACTTTCCAAATTTTGAGGAAACATTATTCTACTGTTGCTTATCTCCCCCTTCTTATAAATAATTAGATTAATCCTGGTTATGTGGTTTAAATTGACATTTCAGTTTCACTGAGAAGTGACGATTTTCCCTCATATAGACATTGAATCCTTGTCCAAGAAACTTTTTAAATATATTTGTGATGTTAAGATGGATTGCAGTCTGTTAGCTAATGAATATAAAATAGACCTTAATTCAGGAAAGCAAGTCATTGAGATATAAAATACTAATAATCCTGTGTAAAACTTGCTTTATATTATATAGCTGAAGTATCCTTAAACAGCAGGAAGCACCGTGATTTAAGAAAAAAAAAAAAGTAAAAACAAACCCAGAATTAAACAAAAACTTCAATATTCTGAGTAAATATGGAGGATTTTTTTTCCCCCACTGTTAATACCTTTTGTAATAAAAAAATCTATCTGAAATGTTTGATCAGGAAAAGGGTGTGAAAATATCTAGCTTTTGCTCTTTCTTTATAAACAAACTTCCTCAATTTTAGATTTGTGTTTCTTTTTCAGAATTGGATTTTCATGTGTACACCAGAGTAGGAATGGAGTCTCCCTTTCATTGGTGTATCCATCTCTTTATAAAACTTTGCGTCTCCTGAGTTGACCTCGGAGAGCAGAACAATGCAGTCTTACTGTTCCTGTGAGAAATAGTATTACACAGCTTTGGAGGAAAATAGGAGCTGGGAGAAAGTGGTCTGAAAGACAACAAGCAATCCCTTCCAGAGCCAGAAGCAAAGGACTCTGAGTTACCAGATGCTTCCATTTTCTCAGCTGAAGAATGGTCTTTTACTTGTCACTCAGTATCAAAAGCATATGTGCTTTATAAGCATAAAGAAACCCTTGGCAAATTTTCTCCAACAGAATGTTACTGCTTTAAATCTTTTAAAGAAGCAATCGGTGATCTAATTGCACCTGATGCTTAATTTAGGCAGGAACTTTTAAACCCGGGAGCTACACAGTCAGACAGTGTCTCTCTTTGTTAGGGGGCAATGTTTTGGCCTCTTTCTAGCGTGACTTTCTCACCTTACAGATTTGGTGCAGGTTGTTACTAAAGCCACTACATTTTATTCTGAACCCATGTTGTAGATAGTTTTGTATTGGAACCTTTAGGACTCTTGTGTTTCATTGGAGGTCTGGCTGCAAGCCGAGTTATTTATATTCTGCATCACTGGTGTTTATACAGTCTTTGTAAACTGATTTATCCTTTTTGTTTGTTTGTTTTTAAACTAGTGGAGCCTAATTCCGCTTGTGTAGTGGTAGCTGGTTTTTTTTCAATAGATTTGTTCACCAGAGGTGTTGGTGAAGGCCAAAATGGTGGTAACAACGTTAGTATCTGTAACTTAAATGAATTTGTACTGAGGTTCACAGTGTATTTGTGTTAGGTCACTTTCTGCTATGCAGTAATCATCCCGGGGTCTAATTCCATTCAAAAAGAAAAGAGCTTCCACTATTCCTTTTCTATAACAAAATAAACAAAACAAACAAATAAACAAAAAAGCGCTATGGAGTGCAAAACGAATTGGTTTTCGAAGTTAAAGCCCACAGCCAACGAACGCAGTGTTCGCTTTGTACTTCCCAAGGCAGCGCTCTCCCTTTGCCCAGCACCCTGCCGGGAGCCGCCCGCGCTCACCGCACGGAGACAATCCCCGCGCGAGCTGCCTCTTTACTCTTCTGACCGCCAGAGACGCGCAACCGGGCAGCGCGGTGTCAATTCAGAGCCACCTCCGCCGCCCGTGCCTCCGGTCAGCGTCGTGGACGCCGGATCCTCTCCTGCCCCACCGGCCGCCGCCCGC
>JANHFX010015572.1:0-36951 GCA_027560015.1 Chloroceryle amazona
ATGGCCCAACACCGCGGGGCCTGCCATGGGAAGTAGTGAACCAATTGCTTGGTTTGCTTTGCTCGTGCACGTGGCTTTTGCTTTACCTATTATATGTCTACCTCAACCCATGAGTTTTTTCACTTGAAACTTTTCTGATTCTCTCCTCCATCCCGCTCCGGGGAGAGGGAACGAGTGGCCCTGTGGGGCTCAGCTGCCAGCTGGAGTTAAACCATGGCTCCAGACTGGGCCAGTCACCAAACTTCTACATTCAAATGCACAAAAACAGTACAAAGTTTCTACACAAACCTCTAAAGATATTGGAGCCAGGACAACAAAACTTCCACAATGAAAGACAGATTCATATTTCCTTTATCTTCCCTGTTGTCCTTCCATTCCATTCCATTCCATTCCATTCCAGTTTTCTGGCTCATGCCATTATTTATTTGAATTATCTGCCAGTCCAGGCACTACACAGCTTCTTATATTTGTGCACTAGATTTTCTGCAATCATCAGAAACTTAAAAATATAAAAATAAATTAAAAAAACAACTAAAATCATAAAGAATATTTCCTGTTTAAGAGTAGTCAAATAAATTAACTTCCAAAAACAATGACTCATTCCAATAAACAATTTTCTTCTCCAGAAAAATAAACATATTTCTAGACAACAAAAGTGGGGTGAGAGAAGCTTTCAGTCTTTGGATGCTCTCCCAACTGAAACTGTTTCTTCATCATAGAAAAAGACAGTTTTTGCTCCCTGCATTCTTCCAAGTCCTCTAAAAAAGGCAGAAGAGCATCCCAGCGTGGGTTCCTGCCCACTAGTGCACTTACTGAGCCTCTGGGTTCATTCACAAGCAGCAACACCACAGAGCTGCCAAACGCACGCTCGACTTCTGGTACATACAGAGAAAAATTATTTGAGGGGCCTGAAAGCAGTAGCAGGACACCTACAAAAGATACCGGCCCCAGGGAGCACAGCAGGAAAGGTCTGGCTGTCAGTGAGATAAGAAACCTGGTTTGCAATTGCTCTGGATCCACAGGGGTCTCAGTCAGACTGCTTTAGCAGAATCAGCCAAATGGCAACTACACCCATCACAGACAGCACCAGGCAGCAGGGGTTGCTGGAGAGCTGTCAAGGAGGTTTGGTTGTTGTTTGCTTGGGGTTTTTTTTTTTTGGTTTGTTGTTTGGGGTTTCTCTGTGGTTTGGTTTTGGTGGTTTTTTGGGGGGCGGGGTGGTTGGGTGTTGAACTTCCTGCATTTCCCGAGTCACAGCTCTTAAGGATTTAAAAACAGAACAAAACAAAAAGAGCCAAGATAAAGAAAAGCAGGAGACTTCAGGGTTTGGGAGAACTTACTCAACAATTTGGTGCTGTTTTTTCTTCAGCATAAACACTTCAGGTCCTGAAAAGCTACTACACAGATTAGCAATTCAGAGAACTGTCAAGCTACTCTTGCTATCTTACTTTTAAATGCTGAGAGCAGTGGTGTCGCTGACTTATGGAGGCATTTTGGCTTTCTTCACATCAGGCAAGAGTGAATATCCTGTAACTTCTTTTTTTTTTAAGCCAGAACTCATTTTTCCTCATAATCAGAAAGGTTAAGACAGCTCTTATGCCAAGCCTACTACTAAGTACTAGTTATGAAAAACCCAAAACTAAAACAGTAGAAGAAGAATTAAACCTCCCGTGTCTTTATAGTTCTCCAAAACACCAGCCAAGCTAATGAATCAAAGTACCCCCCCTTGTCTTTAAGCTCCTTTATCTTCCAGAAAGGCCAGCTCCCTATACCCCAAAAAGTTCTGGAGGAACAGGAAATGGGGATTTAATGGCTTCTGAATTTCAAGAGCTGTTATAAAGGCGTGGAACAAAACATCAGATGTATTGCAAATTGGCCCAGATTTCTCTGGTAAAATTCAAAGCCTGGAAACATGGGGTTGGTTTCTGTGATAGTTTTTCTACTTCTTCAAATGACTTGGTTCTGAATATGCATTCTTCTACCTTGATCATCTCAAAACAATCATATTTAAGGAATAATTTCTTAAGCTCTCAAACAGAATAGGGAAAAAGAATTGTCACAGAAAATAAATTAATATGAGACTGATCTGTAAAGGCTTCAAAAGCAGAATGATATCTACGAGTATGGTATGTAGAGAAATAGGAACCACCACACAAGGTTTACAGCTGCCATACGCTTTATGTTTCAGTTGGTGGCTCCCAGAGAAACAGCACTGTTGGGATTGAAACACAAAGAAATACAAACGTCAAGAGCTGGAAGGAAGCTCTTGGGATGTGGGAATAGCTCTGTAGACACATCTCAACTTCTACAGAACCAAAGAACTGTTCAATCACATCTAAAAGCAGCCATATCTTAAACCACCAAAGTTTACTGAGAGATGGCAGAAGTCCCCAATCAGCTTCAGCGTGACACTAAATTACTCGTCTAAACATGAAGCTTGTTTTCCAGTTATGAGACTGATCAGTGACAACCTGGAAGAGACAAGCCAGCGGTGTCTGGTGCGGATCAAAGTGACACCACACGCCGAAGAGCCTGTCACACATGCTGTGGCTTCTGCCCACAGCACTCTCCTAAACATCAGGTTTGAGTAACGCATCAGGAGGAGATCTGAACCCTTGCAGCACCACCTTCAATGGAGCTCTGGAGTCGGCCGCGAGAAGGAAGAAAGGATTTAAAGTTCCTCCCTCAGGTACTGGAGCGCCTCCAGTCACAGCATCCATGTGAATGGGCCAAAGTCAGCGGGCAGAGGTTTAACAAGGTCAAGTGCTGGGTCTTGCACTTGAGTCACAGCAACCCCCTGCAGTGCCACAGGCTGGGGCAGAGTGGCTGGAAAGCTGCCTGGCAAGGGAAGGGACCTGGAGGTGTTGGTGGACAGCTGGCTGAAGATGAGCCAGCAGTGTGCCCAGGTGGCCAAGAAAGCCACCAGCACCCTGGCTTGGATCAAAAATAGCATGTGTAGCAGGAGTAGAGATCGTGCCCCTGTACTTGGCACTGGTGGGGCCACACCTTGAATACCACGCTCAGGTTTGGGCACCGCAGGATAAGAAAGACATTGAGGAGCTGGAGCAGGTCCAGAGAAGGGCAATGAAGCTGGTGAGGGGTCTGGAGAAAATGCCTTATGAGGAGTGGCTGAGGAAGCTGGCGTTGCTTAGTCAGGAGAAGAGGAGGCTGAGGGGAGAGCTTATTGCTCCCTACAACTACCTGAAGGGAGGATGGAGTGAGGTGGGTGTTGGTCTCTTCTCCCAAGTAACCAGAGATAGGACAAGCAGAAAGGCTTAGGTTGGCTGTTAAGAAAAATTTCCATACTGAAAGACTGGTGAAGTGTTAGAACAGGCTGCCCAGGGAGGGGGTGGAGCCCCCATCCTGGAGGGGTTCAAAAACATCTAGATGTGTCACTTCAGGACATGGTTTAATGATCATGGCAGTGCAGGGTTGATGGTTGGACTTGATTACCTTAGAGGTCTCTTCCAACCTGAATGATTCTATGACTTTATGAACTATCCTCAAGTCACTGCTAGAGAAGGACTAGGAGCCAGCTACCAGAGAGAACTCTGCTGAAGAGATGCTC
This sequence comes from Chloroceryle amazona, assembly GCA_027560015.1. Lineage (NCBI taxonomy): Eukaryota > Metazoa > Chordata > Aves > Coraciiformes > Cerylidae > Chloroceryle > Chloroceryle amazona. The sequence goes on from JANHFX010015572.1 coordinate 3,566, forward strand.
GTTTTGCTGCCCTTTAACCAATTAAAGGGAAAACTTCCAGACAAATTAGGATGAAAGAAAGAGAATAAATTAAGGATAAGACAAAGTAAGGAAAAGCTGAAAAAGACCTTCCCCAACCAACACCTAACCAGTGTGGGCCACCAGTCATGGTTTAGGTAACAAAACCACCCAGGAGCAGCTGCACGAGGTGATGCTGTGTGGAGCTGGGGTTGTCTGGGTGAGATCCCACATAAAACACCAGTAGTTAAATCCTGACATGATTCCACTTGAGGCCTCAAAAGTTTCCTGTACCTATCTCCATCCTGGCAGCATCTTTTTCAATCACAGGGTTTTGCAGACCCAGAACAAGTTGTAACAAACACCCACTTTCCAGGAGCACCTTTCAGGAGAGAGAAAAAACCAAAAGAGAGCACAGACTGGAGAGAGGAAAAGAAAAACACACCCTATTCCAATAACTGAAATACAGGCACCGAGTTACTCATGGTTGCAGTGACGTACTCTCTGCTTTAAGCCTCGAATCTTTACACATAAAATGACCTGCACGCAGGAACACGCTACTTCAGTTCAGATATTTCAGTGTGTTTTATCCAGCTTTATGTGCAGTCCTATACAAACACGCTTTGGTACGTGGAGGGGATTGTTCTCCTGCTGTGGAGATGCCCCGACCCATCAACACGAACCACAGAAAGCCATTTAACATCTTGACATCACCAATTCAAATCTCATTCAATATCTGGACGTTCAGAGGGTAAAGCTTTGAGCACTATAAATCCTCCCCAAGTCACCCATTCCTCCAGATTTCTTTCAGCTTTGGCATACGCCCGTGATGGGCAAGGGACAGTTTTTCACCCAAATTTGCCACACGACCGAGCGAGACAATTACAGAGGGGCTGGGGTTGTCTGGAAGAGCTGAGAGGGAGGGGAAAGCTGCAGAAAATCTCTGTGTAGTAATTCTAAGGGATTCTAAGTAATTCAACTGCGAGACCCAAACCACCGCTCCCTTTAGACACAGGGCAGTGAGAACGCACCCGCAGGTCGGGTGGGTGGCAAAAACTGGACTGGGGAAGTGTAGGAGTGAGAGGTGTCGTGGCAGGAGGTGATCAGAAAAAACCCCAAACGGGACAGGACCAGGCTGACAGGTCAGTAGTTTGGCAGGTTGAGGGAGCCTCGATCTTCAAGCATTTCTAAAAGTAGTTTATTATGAAAACAGTGACTTAAGGCACGTGAATCGCCCTGGTTCTCAACAAAACCTTATCTGCATCATGAACTGAAGATAATCCACAACAGATAAAATTGAAGGCAACCAAACAACAGATAACAATAATCGTAAAGCTCTTATCATAATCAGCACGGTGGACTTTTAATTACCAGCTGAAAGTTACACTACAGCTTAAGTGCATCAGTGAAGCAGCAGCAGAGCCAGCTCCATACTGAAAGAAAAGTCTGTCGAGGCTTTTTTTCCGTGATGCTCCATCCAAATTACTACAGCTCTGTCGCACCAGGACTAGCTCTAGTCTGGAAACAATTTATCAGAAACCACGCAGTGCAAAAGCCATAGCAAGGCACCCTCTGCTTGAGCTGCCTCCCCAGAAAGCTTCAGCAACTCTGCACAGCATTCCACGAACAGGAACGTCCAGCAGCTGACCTGGACCCAACACAACTCAGGAAACCCAACTGGTCATGGCCCTGCCAAGCCCTGAAACATCCCCTTAGACTTCTCTGCACAAGCTCCAGTGGGAGCAACTAAACCGATGCAAGGAGAAGGGAGCCCAGGTGACAACTTTACCTGCAAAGCCAACCCAGTCTGCCCTGGGCTGCCCTGAGCTGCAGCCACCTACTGCTGCTGGCCCTGCCAACAACCCACCGAGCCTCGGGCACACCCCAGGCGAGTTCTTTTCCCCGGTTACCTCGCATAGGCCACTCCTGGCTACCTGAGCCTAAGGGAACCGGGCAGTGTCTTTCTGCACCTTTGGGCCCTTTCCCAGTCTCCCGAGCACCACCGGGACCCCCGGGCACACCCCGCCGTGCTCCGGGGCAGCCCCGCCGCTCCCGCCGGGGAAGGTTTCCGCGCAGGACGTAGCCCGGGCCGGCGGCCAGCGGGGACCGGCGCCCCCCCCTGCGGCTGCTGCCGCTTCCTGCCGAGGTGCTGGGCTGGGGGAAGTTCCCTCGGCTCCCGCTGAGTTTGGGGCCGAGCGGGGTGTGGGACCTGAGCGCCCGCCTCCCACAGGCAGTGTCTTTCTGGGGAGCCGCACAGGTATCTGCAGCTGGTCCGGTTTAGAAAAGGGTCTCGACAAAATGAATGTTGAAGGGTAGTGTTTCATTTTAGGAATATTCTCATCAGTGTTTTCAGGGTTTCAGTTTCATTATCCTAAGTTGTTTTTTTCTCCCTTGACTTGTTTCCCACCTGTGCCGTGGCAAAGGACGCACATAACGACAATACACAGATTTGATGGCGATGGGACATCTGAGGAAGACTTGGACGCATAGAAACAGCACACCTGGCAACAACGCAGTCAAATAAGACTAAAAAAAATAAGCCTAAAAGTATGAAACAAGGCAAAATAATTTAAATTTTAATTTTAAATGTTATTATTGCAAGCAAACCTTCTGCTACTTAAATTTAACTGTTCAGAATCAAATGAATAAAGATGTGTCTTGTATGACCACGTGTAATCTCGTTCAGGGTTAGCTGCGCTGAAAATGTGCTTGAGCTGTTCAGTGAACCTGTTCCTGCGTGGGGAGTCCAAACATCTGTTCCTCAGGTTAACTCCTCGAAAAGCTTCTGTGTTAGGAGTCACTTTTCTCACTCCACACACAATTAAATTTAAATGTAATTCGGTTTACAGAATGCAAACAAACATACAGAATAAACATTGAATGCAAATATAAGTCAGTATAAATTGAAGTTTAAAAAAAGGCATAAAGGCCTTTTGCTATCCTGTGTGTGGAAAGAGATGATGCAGAAGCATTAGCACTGATTCCTTTAGCACCGAGATAGGATTTGTTTCATAAGCAGCCTCTGTGGAGGGAAGCCCCAGTGCAATAAACACAAAACTGCTGGACTCGTGATCAGGGTGCAGAGGCCACTGCTGAAAGGAGGTCTAGACTCTTGTCTGTGCTCAATTCAGAGCCATTGTGCTTGGGAATGAGGCGTCAGCCTGAGTCTCATGGACGTGCTCTGGCTGTGAGGGGCGACCAGTGGTTCACTTCAGCAGGTCCTCGAGCTGGGCTGGTCAGAATGTTACATACAAGGTCTTGGTCTTTGTACCCTGCAAAGTACATCTGCCTGAAAACGCAGATTGAGGCTGAAGGATTGTAACATAATGAATAAAAATCTCTGCCATAGACCACATCGCTGCAGCTTTTTCCATACAGCAGCCAGCCACACCTCTCCAGCATGCAATAGCTACTGGCTAGTCCTCTGGAGTTTCTCCAGTGGGCTTTGATGGAGATTTCTATTACTTGAGCATTAAACTGTACTGACTCCTTGTACCTTGCCCTGATTCCTTGTAGCTGACTTTTATTTTTGAGTTGACAATGATTTTTTGCTGAAGCAGACTGAATTGGTGACTGGATTTATTTTTGGAGTCCACACAGAAGTATATGGACAACCAGTTGTGACTAAGCACAAATTAAGCACAAGTTAGGCTTCCATTTCTGATGCTAAAGGTCACTGGGGATTTCACTGTAGTCAGAAGTGTGTTGAACTGATCATTGCCTTTCATTTCATCAAATCCCTCTTGACAAAGTGTGTGTTTGCATGTTGTTGTCTTCACAGACTGCACAGAAAACACTTATTTAAGTAGACTGTATAGGAAATCCATACCTACGCTGATTCCTAGTGGCCTTCTCTGCTTCTCTTTAGTACAGTGGGATAGAAAACACTTACTTAGAGGGAGAAATGAAGTTTTTTATTATAATCCATAGGAAATGGAAGAAACAGTGTATTGTGAGGGAAAAGATCTATTTGTATCTCTTGTTCTTATGCTGAGGAGAGGATACAATAAAAGGCAAAGAATGGATGTAAGTCCACAGAGCTGTTTGTTGCAGTATTTTGAACCAGTGCTATGTTGAACTCTCACCTGTGATGCTTCCAGTGGATGGCTCAGGCTGTGTTACAGCTTGCCAGGGTGGGCACAATTATTTTCTCAAAGGGCAAGCACAATAAGAGGTGATGCTGGGGTACTTTGAGGCAAAGCTATAAACCACACTAGGTAAGTGCTTATCAAATCCAAGGCTTGAAAAAGCGCAGTGCTTGCTTTATTTTTGGGTTTGTAGTAGCTGAACTTCCTAAGTGCACTCAACTAAGCTGGCCTTCATCAGACATTAGCCGCTAATTTAACAGTCATTAAATGTGCTTGGATTGCAATTGCATGGTGTTTGGACCTCAAGAAAAGTTGGTCAGAATCCTCTCTGGCGGCAAGTGTCCAGTTACAGTATTCAGAAATAAAGTTATATTTATATCTTCTGAAGCTCTTTGCAAATGCATTTTGATAAACTTGTTGATAGTTGTAAAGTTTTGATTCTCTCTAGTGAAAATATTCTGCCCTTAATCCTAGAAATTAGAGATCTACTCTCTGTTAGTGCTGAGTTTCTCCTTCGCTGTGATAACTCATATTTATACCGCACAGTCACATTCCAAAGAGAACTGTGAGAAGAGGACCTGTTGTCAGTCTTACAGGGAATGGGTGTCATTTCAGTGGAATTGAGAAGCAGCTTAGTCTGAGCTTGTGGAATGGCCTGTGAGCCTGTATTCTCATATTGTCTAAATTTTCTGTTGCATCTTTATAATGTTGCACTTATCATCCCAGTATCATTTCTTTAACATTAAATTTCCCTGTTACCAGCTTTTGGGGTAGTTCTACTGGGTGAATATCAAAAAAAAACCCCAACAAAAAAAAACAATTAAATTCTGCTGCTTATGAAAAGGACCCTGTGCTCCCTATAGAAAAATAATTGCAGACTCAAGCTGGTGGTGAGAGAGGCGATAGACTGCAGATGTGATCAGTCTGCAGTCATGTCATGAAGCAACTAAGACAATACTGTGTGGTAGGTCATCCTTGTTTGTGCGTGAAATTGAGCACAGTCATTCTAAAATGAGGATTTTGCAAGAGTTATCACATGAGTCCGAGTCAGGAATTTTGGTGAGTTATGCAGAGCAGATATTGGAGGGTGCCACAAGGGTCCTTGGGACCACTGTCAGAACAGACATTGAAAGCCAAATGGAAATACTCAAGACGGAAAAGACCCATTGCACCGCACCTTCGTAACTCAGCCATGAAATGCATTTGCAGTCTGTATTAGTCTTGTTACTGAATGGTTGCTGTATTTTTTTTCCTTCAGAATCGCTGTGTAGGCTCATAATGACCCCAGGACACTAATGAAAACTGACTAGAAAGTACAGAGTGTTGCATTTTTCTTAAAATTTCAACAGTTTGTTTGGTTTGGTTTGGAGCGGGGGAATGTTTCTTGTGTTTTTTTTGTTTGTTTTATTTTATTTTTTTACTCTAGGGATTCATTTTCTCCAAATGAACACTATGTATGTGGCCAGAGAGACAATCTGAAGAAGCCCAAAATAAAAAATACATAGTACAACCTGGCATTTGTGGTCACTATAAAAACAAGTCATTATGCAAACTGGTGCTTCCTAACTAGGGCACAAGTTTAAGCAAACAAAATGGCATTTGGTATAATCTGTCTATGGGAAAACCAGATCAGTCGTTCCAAAATGTAGAATGAGGGAACGATCGAAGGAGGAGGCTCCTGGTGATGAAGAAACAAGACTGTGGGAGCCACTTAACATGGATACAGAGGTTGCAATTCTAAAAGTGGTACTTTGTAGCTGTTCTAACAGCATCACCTTTCATAATCTCCTACATCCCATAGCACATCCTACTTTTTTTTTTTTCTGCTGGCATCTAGATTTACATATATGAAATTTTAGTTCCTTCCCCTGGAAACTGTTCTCAACCAAAAAAGGCCACTTTCTATCTACTTTAAGATATGCGTAGAGTGATTGTTTGTTTTAGGAAAAGGTGAATGTGAGACATATCTTTGAAACTACTTGCAGCAAAAGCACATTATTTTGTGTTGTTTTTTCCTTTTGTTTCCTCTTATCCCTTCAAGCCTTGCATTATACCCAGCAGAAAATCAAGGTTTGTTAAAAATAATTTTAAATGTAAATATTTCATTCAGGCAGTTCTTGCTCCTAATGCCTGACTTATTTTAAAGAAGATAGCATTTTAAAAAATAGCTTGCTGTTAGTATCTGATATCCTCTTATCCTCCAGGAAAGAAACTGACTTTTTTTTTTTTTCTTTATATTTTCACCTGAATTATGTGTTTAGTGGTTTTCTTGTGGTCTCCTGTCATAATTTCCTGCCTGATACTTGCTCTTTGTGTTTATGTGAACTACTTGGGAGTTGGGAGAAGATGGACAAAAAGGAGTTTCCATGATGTTCTCTGTGAATGACAGGATGGGATGCAGGAGAATGATATTCTTCACCTAAGGGCAAGACACCTCTCCCACTTTCTCATTTCAAAGAAAATTTGGGGGGATAAAAAAAATCAAAGCATTAATTTGAAGAAAAAGCAAAGAATGCTTGAAGGGCCTGGCAAACATCTAGCCTGGCAGCAGAACTGCAAAGTTCCCTGCATCTTCCATTCACCTCTCGAAAATCAGCCTTTGCTTCTTGTACTTCTGTCTGCTAGCTCCCAGAAAGGCAACCTATTTAAAATGACTTCATAATGTGTATGAAAATGGTGCTTTTTTTTCTGTTATGAATGGTGCCTGTATAGAATTACTGCTCTACAGTTGGACATATCCAGTGATGTAACTGACACTGCAAGATAATCTCCTATAGTTCATTTTGTGTCCAGGTGTCTTGATACATAATTTAGATCTGAACCGTTGCATACCCTGGCTCTTTAGTAGATCTATATTTAAATGATACTATTAATTCCACAGAGCCATAAGTCATTTTGCAACATTTATGTTACAAAATTACCAACCTACCACAATCTGAAACTTAAATCTTAAGCAATATAGGACAAATAAGGCTGGAAGGTCTGGTGTGATCAAGGCTATCAAGCACATACATACTGCAAAAAAGTTTAAATTTACTATCTGAACAAGGCTACGTGATGGAGGGAAAGAGGAAGAAACAGACTTAAAACTGTTCTGGGTTATGGCTACATCCATCTAATATTAGAGATGGTTGTGGATGGAGGAGCTGGTTGAGCATGCTCACCGAAAGATATTTATATAAGCTGAAACTTGTCAAAGTAAAGTTTTGATTTGAGAATTAGTTGTAGCAGTACATCTCCTATGGCCACACAGAAAAGCAGGCTATTAGAATATTTTGGGGGGCTGTAACAAGTATCTACGGAAGAGGACTGTTGAATTGACTTCATTCATAGCCTACTTTCATTGCAAGTGCCTGGAACTGCTCTGGAGTAACTTAAATTGTAGGTCTGCCTAGCAGCCCCCATCATAATCAAGATAAATGGATGGTTATGACAGTATCAAAGATCTGAAAGTGACCTACATATTTTGATTTACCATGAGCGTTCGTGAAAAGCCAATGAGCAAGGCAAGCGATGGTGCCCTTCACTGATGGTCTTAGGTTCTGGAAAGACATTTTGCCTATTCATATGGAACTGGTTGTGCACTTAATGCATGAAGCACATAAGGAAAACTCTGGCCTCTCATTCAGAAAATCAGGTTCAGTGATCACAGTTGTCCATTTTGGATTCAAAGTGTGTGAAACTACTGATTAAAAATATTCTTTTGCCTAAGATGTGCTGGCTTGCTTGGCACACACATACTCAAAACAGGCTTTTTGAAAAAGAGAGGGTTACAAGAAGCATTGGACTCATGCCAGAAGGAAATGAGTAAGCTCCTACCTAGAAATATGCAGAAACATCTGCACAAAAGGTTTAGCATTAAAATAGGGACGCCTGGAGTTCGTGAAATTGATCTGACCCAGGATATACAATTTAACAATACTGTTTTAAATCAAATTTTGATACATTTTGAAGTGTAAGGGAGTTAATTTTCTCAGTAAAGGGTGAGTACTTCCCTTTATGTAAATGATTGTTCAATGCTGTAGAGCTTTCTTCCCCTGGGCTTGCTGTCCTTCATGCACTAACACATTTCTGTACAGTGCATTGTATTCACAGTACACATCAAATTAGCTGTACACTCAAATAAACCTCTTAACTGTTCTGTGCAAACAGATGTTCACATAGTATGAAGTGCTTTGCAGCCAGCACGACTGTAGCGCAGATGTTAGCTAGACTGTGCCTGATGGGATTTGCTGTAGGTAGAGGAGGGCCCTGGTGGCAAGGAGGCGGCTGCGGTGCTGTGCTGCACTAATGAAGCCTCCACAAAAGGCTGCATCTCCTCTGGTTGTAGAGTCCAAAGCAGCAGCATGGCCACACATCTGGAAACCAGAGAAATCTGCACAGGGCTGACACTGCGTGTCAGCATGCTCACTACAGTCTGTGTGTATACAGATGACTGTGTGGTCCCTGAGGCTGGCCCATGGAGAAAAAAGAAATGTGTTTTATAAAAATTATTGGCATTCCTCCCTGAACACTGTTGATCTTTTTTTTTTTTTTTTTTTTCCATGATGATGCCAGCCAGCCAGGTTGTCAGGTGATTCTGCTGTTCTCTAATTCCCAGCACACTTCCTGAGGAGATCTGGCACTGTTGGCTTGAGCTTTCTATTAACTCCATCCTGGAAAGACTGCTTCAGTTTGTGCTTACATTGCTGCCTCTGCCTTTCCTGCAAGGGCACTCTTCAAGAAGTGTGACCACACACTGTTACCTGAAAAACTAGTTTCATCCTTTTATTTAAAATCAGAAATTAATGTCAAGAGTAGGGATAGAAGAGACCCAGTAGGAGGAAATAAACCTCCTATTTTTATCCTCAGTCTTAGGGACTTCATAACTTTTGTATTTTCAGGCTGAAATAACTTAGTCTATCAGGGAAATACTAGAGAGAGTTCAATGGAGGCTACAAGGATGATTAAGGGACAGGAATATCTCTGAGGAAAGCCTGAGAGACCTGGGGCTTTCTGGCCTGGAGAAGGCTGAGAGGGATCTTGTTAATGTTTACAAAGGGTGGGTGTCAAGTAGAAGGGGACTGTCTCTTTTCAGTGGTGCCCTGTGATAGGACAAGGGGCAATGGTCACAAACTGGAACACAGACAGTTCCACCTCAACATGAGGAAAAACTTCTTTCCTGAGCTGAGGTGGGATATAAAGTTGCAGGTTTGGCATCACAAGACAGGTCTAAAAGTTCTGGTGAGCTTGAACGTTGTCTTTATTAAAACTTTGTGAAATGTACTCTGGTGTTCATTAATGATTCACCTTGGCTTGTATAAAGTACCTAGCTAAGAAAAACATATTTGCATGTCTCTGAAGCTGCGTAACTTAGCTGCAGGCTGCAAAGTATACAACTGTGTTTAAGAGGTGGTGGTGTGTTTTTAGAGGGTATACAGGTAGTTGACTTTAGAGGTGCTGAATCTACATCTAGGCTGTGAATGTGAGATCAGGAGTCATTTGAAGATAAATTTCCAAACTGTGTTATCAATGTTTTATTCTAGCCAACAGAGTCTTATTATCAATAAATTCTTTATATAGATTTTATTATGTAAAATAGGTGGATAATTATTTAAAAACCTCTATGTGCAAACTCTGGGGAATAATGTTTATTTTTGAAAGGTTAATTTTAATGTTTTTCTTCAAATGTAAACTCAGTGATAGGTCAGAGGTGACACTTTATCAGTTATACCTTCCAGAATTATGAGTTTAAAGAAAAGGCAAGCCTGATGTATTTTCCAGATGTTGTCAGCAGTGCAGTGCTCTAGAAGAAAGAGTGGCAGGAGGTTATCTGTAAGCATGAGTAAAGAATGCAAGTGTTTAAAATGCCAGGTCTTTCTACAGGTGTGAATCTGAATTGTATGACCTTACATAGCTTGTCAACAGGGGGGTAAATAAGAGAAGAATAAGATCCCAGAGCTACTATTGGCAAAGTATGAGTCAATGAAAAGAATAATCCAGTTAAATGAAAAAGACTCTGTATATGGATTTACTCCAAAATGTAATTCATAGAACAATGTGTGCTATTGAAATGGAGTTAAAAGAAAAAAAAAAGAAAGAAAAGTAGGGGTAAAAAAGAGCTGTTCAAAGGGTTCTTTTGTATTACAGACTCATGTTTTTAGGAGTAGTTCCCAGCTCACAAGAGAAGGGAGGGAGGGAAAAAGAAAATTTCCCCACAAGGTAGAGTACCAGATCCACAGGTGTGGTTCTTGAGGTCCTGAAGCACCTACCCTGCAATGGGCCAAAGGAAAGAAATGAACAGAAATTAGACTCCATTGTCAAGGTCCAGCCCCTCCCCATTCATTATGTATTTTATTAATTTTGCTCTCTTTTTTTTTTTTTAAAAAAAAAAGTGATCCTTGTCACAGTCTTGCAGCAGTCAGTCAAAGTTCTCAGAGCTCTTGTATTGTAACAGGACTGTCACTGTGTGCAGGGCTGTGCAGGCTATAGGACCCAGACCTGTTTGATTTTGTTTGGGCTTTCCCAAGACTGAGTTAAAATCCCACTGTGTGCAACGGGTAAGTTATGTGCACTTAAACAGTGACAAAGAAGCTTATTAGTTTGACTAACTTATGCAAGAGGGAGACCCCCTGTCTCAAGTGAGCAAGTAGTGAGGCTGTTTTCCTTGTCTAGTAAGAACACCTATCTCAGGTTGATTTCTGTAGAATTTTTGGAAGATGTTTTCTCCTAGATTCTTAGGATAATTCAGATTGAAAGAGACATCAGGAGGTCAGCTAGTCCAACCTTTTGCTCAGAGTAGGATCACCTGTGAAGTTAGACCAGGTGACTTAGGGCTTTACCCCCACCTGGGTTTGAAAACCTCTGGAGGTGGAGTCTGGGTAACGTGTTCTGTTGTTTGTTCTCATGGCGAAAAAGTTATTTCTACTGTCTCGTCTGAATCTTTCTTGATTCAGATAGTATCTCACGAGGTACCACTGTGAAGAGCTTGTCTGTCTTCTTGGCGGGTTTTTTGTAGGTGTTGAGATCCTGCTACAAGATCCTCTCAAATCTTCATCCTGAACAAGCCTAGTTCCCTTGGTCTTTTCCTCACAGGGGAAGTGCTTCAGTCCCTTGATCATCTCGGCGTCATTGTTCTGAACTCACCCCAGGTTACTGATGTCTCGTTTGCATTGGGAGCCGGAAACTGGGTACAGTTTTCTACGGGTGGCCTCATGAGTGGTGAGTAGTACAGAGGGATAATTGCTTCCCACAATCTACTGGCTATGCTGCTGCTAACACAGCCCAGGATGTTGATGGTCGCCTTTGTTCATGCTCAGCAGCCTGTAAGTGGTTTTATTTGGTAGTTTCTTTGCTATGCTAATGTTCCAACAATATATAAATTTACAGACATCAATTTACATTGTTTTCACGTTGTCTTTTTGCCAGGTTCATAGGCAGAAGTTTTTTAGAAAGCCAGGAATCTGACAATATAATTTTTTGGTTGGTTGTTGTTTGGGTTATTTTTTTAAAAAATCTTTAGGTTCTGGCTCATTTAAAATGATGTCTGCATAATTTGATTGATGTTCATTACTGAGACATGATTTAAAGTAACAAGAGGAAATTCCACCTCCAATGTATATTTCAAGGCCAGAAATCACTATCGTGATCCTTTTGCCTGAATTTCACTCAGCATCACTTACAGTTTGTCTAGTAGCTCTTGGCTGAACTATAGCATATATTTTAGAAAGACAGTTGGTTTTGTTTAAGTCCTTGGCATTGCTTTTAAAACTAACGTTCAAGGTACTTGACGTCTTTGGGATGTGGTAAACAATCAGCCTATAGACTAGAGTGGACTGACATCATTTAATATGATACATAAGGAATTCTTTTGGTTGACTTGGACCTGAAAGTGCTGAGTGCCTTCAGCAGAACTTGTAGACACTTTCATTCCACCTGTGATCTTCATTCCTCTCTGCAGTTATGCTGAGTATTATTGTCTGTCTGTAGAAACATAGATTTATGTTGGCGTTTTACTGGCAGACTGTCAGAAATATGTTGCAAATGTTCTTTTTCTTTTGGTTCCTGTCTTCAAGAACACATATATATGATTTGTTCTTTAGACACCTGTTGCCTAAAGAAAGCAGCGCCATCTGGCTTTTTGTTCTATTGACTGAATATTTGATGCAGTATATATAAAAAAAATTTAAAATTCCAATATAGGCAGTTTAGTAGCACTATCGTCATCTTTTCACTTCATAAGGTGTTTATGCTTGCAATTATTGCTCATTGTTGGCTTTTCTTTTATTTGCTGAGTGACTTTTGGATTCTTATTAAATCTCAGTGGTTGCACTAGTTGTCAGTAATATGCTATGACTTAGAATATAATAATCAGGGAACTAAAACATAAGTCATTAACAGGTAGTGAAGACAAAAGCTATCGAGAATATTGTAATATCAGTTACATAGCCCATGGATATAAAAATATCTTTGCGTTTACAGGGTGTTTGTTGTAATTCATTCCTATCTGGTTTTGTTGTAAGCTTTGTAGGAAGCTTATATAGAATTGAGTTTAGGGTAACTGCCCCGTTAAGATGCCTATTTTGTTCTTTAAGCTTTGTCTTGCTGTGTCAGTTTCTGCCATCTGCTGAACTGTGCTGCAAACATCCCTGTTTAGTGCTTGCATTACTCATAGGAAGAAGTTGAACATTGCTCCAGTGAAACAAACCAAAATACTGAGGTATGGAGGAAATGAACCAGAGCTTATAAATAATGTTTACATGGGCACAGATAGGTGGGGTTTAGATCTGAAGTCTGATTTTTAAAATCCCCGTCTAGCTGGAAATTAAAATCAATAGTTGTGCTTCTACCTAAAGTAAAGAACTGGTCACATTGAGCATCTTAATGCTGAAGCCGGAATGAAATCTAAAGGCTGGTTAATTCAGCTCCCTAAGGGCTCTGAGGATGGAACTCTGTTCCACACCTACCCCAGAGCATATGCAGTTTGTGTTGACACAGCTGGGATCCCACTAGCATGCGAGGGTAGGATGCTACTTTACTTTAAAAAATGGTCCTTACAGGAGAAGAGTTGGTAGTTCTAGATAAAAACCTGGAGTTATGCCCAGAATAATAATTTGACCCATCTTGGGGTTGAGGAGAGTCATTCTGGTGTCTAGGCTATGGATTTTAAATGAAATTGAGTGATTTCTTACACTTTCTGAGGATAAAAGGAGGAAAAGGAGCTAGTTCAAAACTAAAGTGGGGCCCTAAAGCAAATCTAGCATGTTGGCTACTTCAAATCCCATTTTGATAGATCGGCTGGGTACCAAACACTTAAGTCCCCGATTTGCTTTGGGATCAGATGCTTCAGGATTGAAGTATTGCTGAATATAAGTTTTGTAATGGATCTGGTTCCTAAGTGACTAAACAAAGGCTACAGCTGTGCTTGGAGAAGGATCCAAGTGTCCTCATCTGCAGGACTGTGCTCTTACACGTTGCCAGCTTCCCTGGCTTCAGGAAAGGCTGGTTTCAAGGCATGGGTACAGGCAAAATGTAATCTTTTGGGCTAGAACTGTCTTTGTTGTAGGACTACGTGTGAATCACTTCTGCAGTGCAGCTGGTTGCTGAGAGGTCTAACTGTGAAGCCCTAAATCTACCAGTCGGTGTGATGGACTGTAAAAGGGCTACAATAAAAGGGGAGGTCATTAGTTCCTTCTGAGGATTTCCTTCTTGAGCACCATCAAATCATTTTTCTGACTTTCTAAGCAGGCAAAAAGAGTGAGATTTGAATTTCTTTGTCTCTGGCATTGCTTTTCTGTAGGGTTGATATACAAACAAGAGCTAACTGATGACTGAGAGACAGGAAATATTCTAATGCTGAGGCCACGGCGACTGTGTTTGGATATTGCTGCATGCTGCATTTCTAGGCATTTGGTTTTTATTTCAGAAGAGAAATTCCAATGGTAGTGTGTTAGAATGGTGGATGCTTATACCAACACACTGGACAATCCCAGAATCTTTATAAAGGTATCACTACTCCAGACTCAAAGTACAGAACAGGAAGTTTGAGATGGTTAAAAATTAAAAGTTAGACCAAGTAGGGGTTTCTGGATGAAGACAGAAATAACCACCTTCACACAGGGTCTCAGCCTAGCTTAGAAATGCCTTTTTTTTACACCCCACCCCCCCAAATCTGTGGCTTATAAAGATGAATCAGGATGAGAAGGAAATCTCTATCTGGAATCCTTTGCCTGGCTGCACCATGCACTAGTCACCCCATTCTAAACCCCTTCTTTGTAGTACGGTGTAAATATTAATAATAGCTGATAATATTTTAAATCACTTTCTTGTTAAGTAACATTGCAAATTTTCTTAGCAAATGCTTCTTGAATGGTTCTGTCTGGATGGGAAGTGAAACGTTATTTATTACTCTGAACATATACCTTCTTAAACAACTGCTGTGAGGATCAGTAAAATGTGAGAAATAATACTGCTCTGATGGACTTAATTGCCACTGGTCTGTCACTTGCCTACCTAAAAATGCATTAGTCTGAAACCTGGCAAACCTAGCATGAGGATGAAAAGCAAGTGCTTGAAACTGGTGCCATTTTCCAACCCAGATGAGTGGAAATATTGTAGGAAAACTAAGGATTCAAATTTATCCTCCTTTGAAGGATGCCACTTTCTCATTATATATATATTTTCCAAATAATTCTTGCCTTACTACATAAGAAAAGGCCAGAATTCAAACTCCAGAAAGCTTCAGCTTTGACACCTTTATGTCAGAACTATTTGCAGTATCAAAACTCGCATGTTTCAGACACCAAGGTAGCCTTTAACATCCTGGTTAAAAAAAGCACTATTTTTTTAAGTGTTTTTAACTGTTTTTCAGACTAGATACATTCAAGTTTGTTTGTTTGTTTGTTTTGTGGAGACTTAAAAGCAGCTATATACTAAGACAAAATACAAGAGGTATGTCTATGACCTAGTATGTGAAGACATCCATGTTGTTATGTTCTTCCAGAACAACAAGGTCATTAGGAAGCTAAATGAGATATTTATGTCCATTTTCACTGAGAGAGGTGGGACCAACATGCTCTGAAAGTGGCTTTCCAGGAACTGAACATTCTTTGTTAACCTTAGGGCAGAGTCTAAAGATGAGTTCACAATTTAATCCTTCCAACACTCACAACACCCTGCGGCCGGATGGTATTTATCCAAGCTGTAAAGAAAACTATGCAAAAAAGAGATTGCCACTACTGTATGTGATGAATTATTAGAAACCAGCTTTTAGTATTTTATTATTGTTATTGAAACAGCTCCATTTTATTAAAGGAAATTTAATCCAGTAAGTATATACAAAGCCTGTCTGGCAGTTTATCTGACTATCTACCTCATAATATACTTTCTCCTTTTTTCCTCTTTTTAAATTTTTAAAAATTTTTTTATTTTTAATATATCTGTCATAAGCAGAAAGAAAAAGGCATCTTCAGCCAGTGGTCTGAGTCATTTTATCCTGATGCTGTTTGGGATATAAAATCCATGTTTATACTGCTATATTGTAGCAATGATCCTAAGAAATTATTTGCTTTGCTTTGCTTTTAAGCAGTGTACTTCACTGTAGACAGTATTACTGTCCATTCAGGAAATTAACTGAAAGTATAATTAAAGACAGTTACACAAGGCCTGAAAAAAATATAGCCATGGTAGTCCCGACAGCCAAATAGTCCCATAGAGCCAGAATAGCACAATTTAACCAAGAGCATCTGGCAGTTCCTTAACTTGTTATGATTCTTTGAAAGAGTTTGAAAATGGCTGGTGTGCTCAACTCTAGATTTTTCACAAAGCTATCTCATAAAGCTCTCAAGCAATTGGAGGAAGGAGCCAAATTGCTTTGTGAGGTAAATCCTGGTTAAGCAGCTGGGAAAAAAAGAAAGTCATAAAACTGTTTCTGTAATAATACTGCATCAGTGCCATGGTCAGGGTGTTTTCAGTTTTGGGAAGGGTGTAGGGGAAGCTGCTGCCTCTGCCAGGAGAGTGTTTTCCATGTCCCTTGGCCCAGGAGCAGCTGCTGGCACAGAGAGGAGCTGGCGGCCTCAACCCTCCGGCTTTGAGACGAGGGGTGAGTGGTGCAGCAGCATGTATAACGCTTTCCTTCCTGCAGCACCTTCTGATGGGCTGTGGATAACAAGTACAATAAGCTGCTTGTATGCAGAGACCATCGGATACCTTGGCATTGCTGCCTCTGATGAAGAGGCTGGATTTGCACTGAAACAAGAAAGCTGCTCCCAGTGTTTCCAGTATAAATTAAAAATCAGAAATCAAGAGTATGGTGAAACCTGCCTTCAGAAATTATTCAAAGGATACAAAAAGCTTCTTTATAAAGATAAACCAGGCCTGTCAACAGGACATTTGAGGATACTTTGGGTTAGTCTCTTGAAGTATGATTCTAGCAGAGAATTGTAGGTGTTTGGACAGCTTTCCTGTTATGTAGCTACAGAGCCAGCAATGGAATTAAAAAATGGGGAGTAAGATTAAAAAGTATTCTATGTCTCCATGTATCTGTGCAGGTTTAGAGAGACAGCTTTCTTTGCTTTAGAAGCTAAAGGGTATCTAGAGCCACGTTCTTCCAACACAATCCAGTGTAAATTTGCTGTGAAAACCAGCTGCACATTACTGGAAAGGCCAACAGTCAAACTAAGAAAAACGTTCTGAGTAAGTGCAGACATATTTAACTTTGACAACACTGGTTCTTACTTTGCTATTGTTTTTTTGGTGCTGGTGATTTGAGAAACCGTCAGGCATACTACTGTGCTACTGCCCACTAATATATATACTGAGACAAACCAAGGAGAGAGACATCAACTATCTCCCAAACCCAGTATTTACATCCTTGCTAGGTAATACAGAAAATAGTTGTGTGCTCTGACTGCTGGATAATATTCCTGATCTACTAATGCAATCCCACTGAAGCAGAGCAACCATTCTAATGCATCTTTAAAGAGACCTTTGATTTTTAAAGCAGAATAACTCCTGGGGAGAGAGCTGCTACCAACATGATTTCCAAGTAGTAGATGTATGGGTGAGCATCTTGCTTAAATTGCCTGTGTAATGCGCATCTTTTATAATGATGAGAAGAGAACCCGTGTTTTTGTGAGTTGATCCAAATCTTGCTGAAGTTGAAGGAAGTCCTGCAGTGAGCTCTTGCTGAATGCACTGAACATGAACCAAGACTGCAGTAAGAGGTATAAAATGAGAGAGTTTCTTTTAAATAAATTTTAAAAAAGTATTTGATTCCTGCTGTGTAGGTTGCATGTTTTATCTCCTTTGCCTTACCCTTTAATTGCCTTGCCTGCTTTAGCTTTTCTAGGGCTCCCTGTTTTAGTTTATATAGTCTATCTATAGCTGTGGTTTTCTCTTCTTAGCTGGTAAGCTTTTGTAGGAATAAAATACACTAGCAGGAAGCAGAACCAGGCTGCTTCCATAATAAAAACATACTGCCTGTATCAAATGTCTCATCTTCCTTCACAACCTGCTTGGAAAAAAATATATTCAAAGTCTGTGTTGCTGTGGCTTTTTGTTTTGTTGAGGTTTTTTGGTGGTTTGTTTTTGTTTGTTTGTTTTTAAGGTGAGGATACTTCAGTACTATCTTGGTTTCTCCATCTCACTCCTTGCCTCTCACTATTTTGCCTGCTCCAAATTCCTGTGATGTCTTCTCTGTCCCCAGTGTTTTAACTGCTCTTTATCTTCCAGAGCATAGTTTATCCGTGCGTGGAGAGTGAACAGTTCCTTTCTGTAGGCTCTGTGCAAATGTTTCTATCGTGGCTCCAAGTACATGTGCTAGCTCACCATACCTGGCAGAATTCTTTATTCCTTACAAAGTAGTTTCTGTTTTAAGATTAGGAAGCTGTAGATTAAAGTGAAAGTAACAGATCTAAGCCTGCATGGTATGTGGTGCCTGTGCTGCAGCCCTGCAAGAAGGCTTGGTTATGTTTGGCCCATCTGCTTTGCACCATAATGGTTTTATACCTTTGTGACAAGCAGCATAATTTTTTTCCTATCGCCATCAGCGATGACATTTTTTTTGTACCATCAATCCTGCAAGGGGAAAAAAAAAGGAGCCATTGTATTGAAGTAGGGTATAAAGATGCTTACTGTGGGAAGAGTTCAAATGCTGCAGCCAGCACGAGTATCGTGTTCTCTCGCAGTTTGTAATGTAATGTATACTGACTTTAATACTCAAATGAAAAATGGAAGCACATAAGCACAACCTGAAGCAATAGTACAGCTCTCTGTGATTTTTCCCTATTTATGTGTAGCCTGAAATAGGAATGCACAATGGAAGGCACAGATACTGTGGGTGATGGGTGACGAATGAATCTTCGATTCTGAAACAACAGTTGTAGTGTATGGCTGAATGTGGTTAGGATAGTGCTTCAGTATGGAAGTGTGTCCACCTAAGGGTGACATGGGCTACTCAGGAAGAGGTGGTGTCTGTGTGGAATGTAAATGTGGTGTGTGCTCTCCTCTGCCAGTTCTTTCCTTCCCTCTTTGACAGGAGAAGCTCCACAGGTTCCAACCCCAGATGCAAAGGTGACAATTGGTTCCAGTGGTAGGTCATTTTCTGCCGAGAGGTAGGCTGGAAAAGATCTCCCCCCTTGCAGAGTTTTCAAAACCTCGCCACTGAAGGATGAGGTCAGAGACACCTAATCGAGGGTTTTATCTCTTCAGACTGGAGCTGTAGGTTGTTTGTGCAGGTGCACAGTGGATTGCTGGGAGCCCTATACATGGGGAATGACCACCAGCCTCCTTAGGAATCCTAATCCATCCTATAAAAATGAAAGGCCTTTGATTCAGACAAAGGTTAGGTGTGTTAGTCATCATACTAGAAGAATGATTTGAATTAAACTTGTGTCCTTGTTTGAGTTAGAACTAATTCTGTTGAGTGATTTTACTCAGTCTCTTCTAACCGATGGCACTGTCTGAAGCTAAGGGCAGATTTTCGCAGCCAGTCTTTTCTTCCAGCAGTGATAACGCTCTGTGTTTAGAGTCACTACAAAGTTGGGGTGTGCAGCCCAAGGTCACTACTAAATCTTGTGTCCTGTGTTGGGTGTGCAGTAAGAGGTGGCACCTGTGAGGAGAAGTGGCCAGGACACCAGGACAGGTGACTGCAAACTGACCAGTGATGGATTCCATCACATATACATCACATCCAGTATAAAGCTGAGGGATCACAAGGGTCAAAACTCTTCTTCAACAGCCAGCATCCAAGGAGGACTCTGTCCATTCTGCCTTTGATCCTGACCTGTGCATTCCTGAATCCAGCTCCTGAATCTGGTTCCCATCTGCCACTGAGTCCAGTCTGGCTCTTCCCCAGTGCCTGCTCCCCAGCATCAGTGGTGACAGTGATGTAATTACCATATAGGGAATTTGGTTTGATATTGGGTTTGTATATATTTATATATATTCCATTTTATTATTATTCTTTTCATTAAAGCTGTTTTAGTTTTCTAATCTATAACTCCCCTTATTCCTTTTCTCTTCCCCTCTGGGAGGGGAAAGGGGTTAATAGAGCAATCTGTCATTCCTCTAGTGGATAGCCCAACCCTACACCATGACAGCTTGGCAAAAGACCTAATGCTTATGTGAGCACTTTTCAGCTCTGGGTGAGTGCAAGCTAGGTCCAGGGAAAAATACCTTGCTCATCCTTTAAAGAGATGAGGAAATATCTCTTGGGGTGGATTCAGGTTGTCAATTAAAATTTAATGATAGCCTTTGGCAATGTGAGAGCAAAGGTTGGGTCTAAAGCCTTTGTTCAGTCCTATAAATAACTTAAAGCTGTTAGGTGCATTGGTGGTCATTTAAAAGACAACTTTTGCCATGAAACACAATCACAC
The DNA here is from genome assembly GCA_027560015.1 of Chloroceryle amazona. NCBI lineage: Eukaryota > Metazoa > Chordata > Aves > Coraciiformes > Cerylidae > Chloroceryle > Chloroceryle amazona. Next base: position 23,505 of record JANHFX010015572.1, read on the forward strand.
TGTGTATTAGGCTGAGGAGTCATGAGTACAACTGTACAAGAACAGAAAATTACTCCAAGTTTAATATGATAAATATGTATAGTTACTGAATAACCACAAGTGAGATGGTTGCATGTAACTGGAAGTAGCAGATTATTGGTTATTGTTCTGCATGGTAGTGATGGTGGCGAGGTGACAGTGCAAGCACGGGGCTATTTCAAGCTCTCGGTAAGATAGGCCTGACAACAAATAGCTTAATAACTGCTTGAATAAGAAAGAATGATAAGAGCAGCATAGATTGCAAGTAAATCTTAAGTCCCTTTAGATGCAGGGTGCCTTGTGTTCATGCAGCATCTGATAGAGCCTGTGTTGATTTTTTTTCTCTGGTACACTGTGCAGGGCAGAGCAGTTGCTGTCCATGGAGAGAAGCCCTCCTTTTCAGTTCTTTGAGCTAAGATATCATTTCACTACAAGAAAAAAAATCTATTCCAAAGAAATTCTTGCTGTGGACTTTCAGGCCAGGCGGGTGGCATAATTGTAGCACTAAGTGGGAGCTGCCACAGACTCTTCTGTTACACCCAGCTGCTGGGTTTATCCTGCAGCCATGGGTTTGTGTGGCACGACGCAGGGCTGGAGCAGCGTTGGGTGTGCAGCACTGCACGGGCCTGCACCTGCTCGGATTAAACTGTCCCGTGAGTCACCAACTCCTAAACTTGCAACCATCTCAGGCAGGATCAACATTCTACCCCTTGATCCATGCACTGCTTGCATTTCCCAAAGATGTTATAGAGGACATTAATAGCATATGGGCTCCTCAGTCCTGAAGGGTAAAGTCCAGCAGAGCAGACATAGCCTGCTCAGGATCACAGACTCCTCAAATACAACACCCTCACCAAGGTTCCCTATACGTTCATGGTATTACACCCCAAACTAAGAATACATCTCACCACCTTTGTTTAACATCAGCTACACAAAGTTCCACAGCCTACCTGCTTTACCCGTCATTTCAGACAGAGCAAGTGTGGGCAACACCTGAAACAGGACTGCCTTGCCTCCCCAAAACCCCAGAAGATGTAAAGAGATGGTATATCTCAGTAATAAGAGTGCCACTCCTGAGAGCACCCGGCACCAGAAGGCTTGTTGCTAGGCAAAAGCACAAAGGCGTGTGTATGATGTTCCAAAGAGGAGTCTGTAGATTTGATTTTAAGAAAGCAGCTGAATTTCAGTAGAGGCATTTACATATTTAGTTTGCAGAGCTGATGTTTGATATTAATTTTAAAAGAAGTCTATAATTTGCCTTGCTGACTATTGTGTTTTAACTGTGGCACACTTCTAATGCCTCCCATTAAATTCTTCTCCCACTGCAATTAGTTTATGTAAAATCAGGTTTCTGGGTTTGGGTTGTTTTTTTTTTTAATTTTATGAAAAAATTTTCCTTGAATACAATTACTGTGCCATGGCTTTTCACAATGCATTTGTTCATTGTCTTATACAGTTAAACATGAGTTATTAAAATGCAGTAAGAGTAACATCATAGAGTTGCAATTACATTATGAAAACATTATCTTCATGGAATAATGGTACTTGAGGGACACAGTAAAGTACAGGTTTTCACAAAAGCATCTTGAGGTTATTTTACCAGCATGCTGATGCCTTTCTAGGCAAGTCATGAGACTTCTGCAATACATTTAAAGTGAATGCATAATAATAATCGTAAATCCTGAAAAGTAGCTCTTCCTTAAACTTTAGTGACTTCGTTTAAGCAATTTGACTACCTTTTTGGAGTTGTTGTTAACAGCTGGAATATTTTAACTGTTGAGAGGGTTACAGTACGCGTATCTATGTATGTACCTTGTATTTACATGCATATGCAGACAACATCTAGGTGTATGTGGGTGCTCATGTAAATCCAACCACTATACAGGCCTCTTAAATGATTGGATATCAATAGATTTTTTTTTTTTATTTAATTCTTTTAAGCAAAATATAGACATGATAAAATATTAAGTCTAGTCTTACCTGCTGGAGCTAGAATTTCAAACCAGGGATTTTAATTTTCAGGCTAAAGGAAATATATAAAAAACCCCCAAACATTTGATGTTTAAATAGGAAAGTATTTCTTAAGATTTTGCGGCGTTTGCACGCATGTGTGTTCCGTGCCCATCCTAGTACAAAAGGGTAGTAAGAAGAGGGTAAAACTATTGTACCCTTTCTGGCAAATTTTTCTCCCCTTTATAGGAGATCTGAAATCTAGACAGTGTGCCAGCATATGGTGAATGTTCTACAGACACCAAGCGGTGTCTTATCGCCTTGACAACAACTGGTTTGTTACTTGCTGTAGTACACCTTGATATCACATGTAAATGGGCAGAAAGAAAGACCTTCCCTTTAGGTAGAAAATTAACAGCAGTAACTATGAAATCAATGTACAAACTTTTTTGCATTAAAAAAAATTAAGTTATCAAAGACAAAATTAACTGCACATAATAGCATGAGTCATATTAATTCAGATATCTCTAGGCAATTTTATAAAGATGGTTTCAGCATTTATGTTACTTATATAAACTCTTAGCCAGTTCTGGCATGCAGCTGAGGAGGAAATAGACTGCCCTGCAATAAAATGAAGTTATTTGGAGTAACGTTAATATAATTTCTTATTTATAAAAAGGTAATGGTCTGCATTTGTGCAAAACTACCTCAAAACTGATCTCAGCTTCTAGGCTAAACAGGGGAAGCTTAAGACAAAAGGACTTAGGGGTGAGTCTGTGCATTGCAAGCCGTTTTCTCCTGGGGACAGGGTATGTTGGGGTTGCTGCTGCTTCTTTCTGCTTTAGAAGGCGTCCTTGAGGGCGATTAAAGACTTGATTAGTGTCTCTGACTGTGGTAGGAGGGAAGCTCTTTCTGCAGCTCTGCCACTGACTCCCCTCCACATCCATTTCTTTCATCCACCAGGTTCTCCTCAGGTACAGGCAGAGCAGACAGGCTGCCCTTGAAGGAACGTGGTGCCTCTGCACTAGGTGCCTGAGGTAACTGCCTCCCTGTACAGCTGAGACTGTATCTGACAATACACACGCATGTTCTCTCATCTTCAGCATATTAATACAAGTGTTGTCCGCAGCTGTTTAGCTTGAATACAGTTTCTGTGTGTCTCCTTACTCTTTTATATGTTACTTAAGTTTTGAACTATGGAACTGCTGAAGAAAACATTTGATGTTTGATGGAGTTGTATTTATGTGATGTGTTTGCTTGGCTTCTTTGTATTTTTGCTGATAAATGAGCTTGTCAGTATATAAGCAGCAATTGGGTGCATTAAGCAGCTCTAAGCCATGAAAGATGGTACTAGCAAAGTGTAATTGTTTTATATTGTTACGTGATTGGCTTCTGAGGTGGAGTTTCAAATAATTGTTCTGTTCAAATAGACAAAGACAGCACAGAGCATTTCCTTTTGACAGAGTCTTGGATTCTTAAAGGTATGATAATGTGTGCATGAACAAAAGAAGGAACTTGTAGGCTTTATGGGTGGAAAGGCAGGAAGCAATTTACCATCTAGTAAAGAAATAACTGTTCTAAAAGTGAAACATTTATTTATTCTACAAATCTTTTAGAAAAGCCACTGCAAGAAGGCAGAGTAGCACCTGTGAAAGGCTGTGGAGGGGGTATCCCTGACTACTGGAGAAATACTAATGTTGTACATATCCTCAAAAAAGGAAAGGAGGACAGTCAGCTAGTCAGCTTTACTTCTGTCTCGAAAAATCACAGAGTAAGTCTTCCTGGAAGTTCTTTCTGGGCATGTGAAGGAGAAGGAGGTAATTTGGAATAGCCTGTTTACTAAGGGTAGCTCAAGTACAAAGCATTTGCCTCTGGGATGGACTAACCTCCTGTGACAGCACAGGCTGAGGACTGGCTGGCTGGGTAGCAGCCTGCTGGAAAAAAAAATTGGGATGTTCTGACAAACAGCATATTTCAAGTGAGACAACATTACAGCCTGGTACCAGTGAAGACAGGCAATGTGCTGGCCTCTATCATTGGGGCCATAATCAGTAGATCAGGGACAGTGATTTTCTTTCTTTTTTTTTTTCTCTTTACTTTGCTCTCATTAGATGACATAGGGATTTTTGCATCCAGCTTTGGGCCCCTCTGATATTGATAACCTTGCATGAGTTCAGTGGAGGTCTCCTAAGATGGCTGAGGAGCTGTATCATATGAACTATGAAGAGAGGCTGAGGGAACAGGGCTTGTTTAGCCTGGAGGAGAGAGGAGAATATAAGAGAGTCCTTTCCTATGCTGTGGCAGTGGTCACAGACTAGAACACAGGAAGTTCCACGTCAACATGAGGAAAAACTTTCCTGTGATGGTGACAGAGCCTGGAACAGGCTGCCCGGAGAGGCTGTGGAGTCTCCTTCTCTGGAGACTTTCAAAACCCATTCATGTGTGGCATGCTTTGGGTAATCCTGCCCTGGCGGGTGTGTGGCAGCTTGATTATCTCCAGAGGTCCTTTTCAACCCTTACCGTTCTAGGATTCTATGATGGGAAATCAAGAGGCCATGGTCATAAATGGGAGGTTCCAATTACAGGTAAGGAAAATATTTTTCATTATGAGTATAATTAACACTGGAATAAGGACCCAGTGGGGTTGTATAATCTCTGTTCTTGGAGATGGCTTGGTAATACCAAAAGCAACCTCAACTGAACTTAGTGTTGACCCTGCTTTGAGCTGGAGGTTGGACTGGAGACCTCCTGAAGTGCATTTCAGCCCACAAGAGTCTCTGGTTCTACAGAGTATCACAGCAGTTTCTCAGATGGAGAAGGCTCTCAAGAGTTCCACTGCTGACCATGAAACTACAGCACATTATGTGACTTGCACTTCTGTTCCTGCAGTATGGAAATAGAAAATTGTCCTAATTTGGTATTACTACCATAACGATACAGGATCCCTTTTCTGAGCAGATATGTGATACTTGTGGAAGAGTAAATTTGCAGCATAGCTGATAGGAAAAGATATGATCTCCAGAAACTTCTTGGGTATGATGGGTCCTTGCTTCGTGGCTTGTAGGATATTTTTCAGGCCACGATGTAAGTTTACAACACATTGCATCAGACAGCGTTACATAGCAAAACATCCCCCAGCAGAAACCATCAGCAGAGACACAAGCAATCTGGCAGCAACAGGATTGATATGAAGTGAACGTGTGGGGTAGGCCAACCTTGAGGGCTGGAATGAGACACAGAATATCATACATGCTCATCTCTTCTGCAATTTGTATGGGAAAGGAGAGAAGAAATTGTGGATAAGAATTCCAGAAAAGCAAGAGAAAAAGAGGAAAGATCAGTTTCTTGCCTTCCAATACAATTTATTGCCTTCTCGGGAACCAACCCTGTGTAAGACTTGAATGCAATGGTGCATGGGAATGCCCTAAAGCTTTAAGCTCTTTGAAATGTGCAGTATCCAAAGCCTCTGCTGCATCAGGTAGATGTAAGGCAGACTGCCTTGCTTTTATGTTATGAGCAGTGTCTTTTAGAACAATAACTTCTTGCTCCTTGTCATGTGAAGTGTTTTTAGCCTCACAGTGTTTTCTTTCGCCTGTGGCTTAATGAGCTGCGATGCAGTAACGTGCTGCACAAGGCAGGAGTGCAGCATCCAGGTTTCACTTGGTAGCTGAGGGGATGTAAATTAGTTGTGCAGAAGTGCCGGTACACGGAGAGTTTTCAGACATCTGTTTACTTCAGCCACAAGGTTTGTGACCTTGACTTGCACCTTCCCAATGCATGATACATTTTTTTCTCTCACTGTCAGGAGCTGAGCAAAATAAATAAATCTAAACCATGCTGCCGTTACGTACTTGTACTATCGCTTGCCTGTCTGCAGTAACACTATTCCTTGTCATCTTTATGTACATAGCTGATACCTGAGGCTAAACCCATTTCTATAGTTGAATATATGACATGTTATGATATACTGAGCATACAATGATCTTGTATAGGTGTAGACAAGTGTGTGGTGGTCAAAAATGGCCTTTTCAAACCTGATTTTATTGAAAGAACCGCCACTGACTGCTGTCTAAGATTAACAACACACTCAATGTTGCTGGGTTACAAGGCTGTTCACAGGCAGCTGGTCTTGATGGATTTCATGCACCACTTAAATATAACCCATATGTCCAGCGTACTCATCTTTCTCACCATCCTTTGGGTTCTCAGGTATGTTTTGTCCAAAGCCTGTATGCTCTGCAGCTGCAGCAGCAGGTTTGCAGCTGGGGCAAATTGTCACACTCCACTACCTGAGGATGTGGTCTTTTATTTGTATGTCTGGATTTAGGAATCGCAGGTATTCGAGGAGATGAACCCTGAAGTGTTTGGGGTTCTTTTTAGTTTTTAATAATGATTATTAACAGCGGAATATATATGTATTTCAAGCATTTTTTTAGTCTGCTCTAGTGACTCACACTGTCAGTGAAACATGGTCCGTAATTATGTTCTCCCTTGCTTTTTACAGTGTCTAAGCATTCCTATTACATTTGTCTAATGCTTGTACTATTTCTTCCGTCTCTTTTTAATTTTTATTTTAAGCCTATGACTAAGGGAAACAATTTAAAAGCCCATTACAGTGTTGTCCTTGATGATGTGTTCATCAGAGAACAGCTCATAATGCTCTCCTAGGACTAAAAATATTGGATATCATCAAAGCTCAGCTGACAGAAACTAACCAAGCAAGGGAATTAGCTTGATCTACAAGATAGAAGAAATTCATTTCTGCATTTGCCAAAACCTAACAGAAAGGCCCATTGTTGGTGTGAGGGAAGCATTCTCAGCTAGAGCCCTGGCCATTGGCCCGCATTGTGAAACGTGGATTATCCACCACTGGAGGCCTTTTAAGAACAGGCTCGAACAGCATGTAACTTGGCAGGAGTCTTATATGCTTTGCTGAGCCTGCCTCGGAGCATCGGGTTGGACTAGATGACCTCTCTTAAAGTGCCTTTTTATCCCTGCTAGTCCAATATAGTTGTCTTTTTCTTTGCTTGACAGGCAATACAAATGTAAATGCCAGTGTGTAGCTAAGCAACATCTCCAATTAGATCTAAAGTTTTGTCCCCAAAAGTCACTTTTTCCACTTTTGTTTTGAGAAAGTACAGAACTGGAGGCTGGCCCAGACCCCAGGGGAGAGATGCAGAAGGAACAAGGAGTGTGCATCTCCTGTAGCACCATGGAGAGGACAAAAGCATGTGCAGCTGTCATGAAATCATGCTCTTTAGGCCCTTGAACCCCTGTTTCAAAGCTTAGGCTGGGAGACTAGTTTAATAGGTCAGTCAAGTGGCCTTAACATGCAGAATGCACAAAGGTATCTAGCTAGATTCCAGGTGGATGCTACAGAATCTATTTAAATTTCTTTTGAATCTGTCAGTTAAAAACTTTGAAAGAGTCGATCCAGATCAGAAGAATTAATCTGAATTCAGACTTCTAGGAACAGCTGGTATAATTCATCAGATCTGCCACATGCCTTTGTAATATTTTGAGTTTGCACTATAGGTGGAATGTGTTCGGCTTTTTAAAAAAATGAGACTAATTTGCTTAAAAAATTGCTCTAATTCAGTTTAAGGACTTTTGTATTCTTAGAATTACATATCCAGCAAAGTTGGATGGGGCCTTAGTTGGCTTGGGAAATGCAAGTGGTTGATCAGCCATCTGAAGTGGTTGATACTATGCTGTTACCACAGCAGCTTTTAAAAATACATTCTGACTTGAATGAACCCTATTAAGTTATGGTGCCTCAGGATTTATCATGCAAAATCTTTTTCTCTTCCTTTCCCCTGTTAACTGCAGTCCAAACAAACATAGTGATCATCTAGAGCAAAATCAGCGTTGCCAGTTTCATGGTGCAATAACTTGGAGACAGCTAACACAGCTTTTTCTTTCTTTCTTCTTAGCTTGTAGTGCAAATCCTTGCACTGCAACACACCTGGGGAGGGCAGCCAGGAGAGAGGGCCCTTGCTGCTCTGCCCAGCTGAGTGAGGTCTCTCTGAGCAGACTAATCAGATCTAGTCCTTGGCTGGTCAGAGTGGGAACATACTAAAATCACTGCTCTCTTCCTGCCTTCCAGGGTATTTTAACCCCCAAAAGGCTTTTCTCCTAAGCAATATTCAGTTAGTAACTATCCAATAGTGGTTTTATCCAGAAGTGATTACATTCTTTGTTTGAATGATTTGGAGCACTCTGGAAATGTCACAGCATTCAGTGAAAACTGCTGACAGCTCTTCATATCCTTAATGGGGTATCCCATTGTTGTAAAAAGTGTATTCAGTGTAAAATAGTGTAATGAAAATAGACAGAAACTCTCATCTAAATATGACCAAAAAATCCTTACCTAGTTTTTAATCAAGACAGCTTTGATCTACTATCTTGTGCATACTAATACAGTCTGCTTTTAATAATAAAGAAAAGAATATTCTTAAATAAAAGAATATTCTTAAAATTAACTTTATCAGCAGTTCACTGGCTCATTCCATAATACTTAGCTTGATGTTATTGGCTATGACCATGACAAAAGGCATCTTCCAATTTTCAGCCCAAGAGTAACAGTACTGGGCAGTCACTGCCATTAAACTTTTATTTTTTACATCTTTGTACTCTGATACTCTTTTTCTATCATGTTTTTTAATAAGCTTTTCCAAGTCTGTCTCAGATTCTGTATAAGTAGTGCAGCTCCCAGGAAAGGCAGTGGACTGGACTAACCACTGGTGCTGTTTCACACATACACCTCATCTAACTTGCACATATGTTATCCAGTTGTTTTATAACTTGCATTCAGAGAATGTTGAAGGGAGTATGCAGGTAGAGGAAGCACAGCTAACAGAAATTTCCTCAGACCTGCCTCACAACTTAGCTGTGATGTATGATAGGGATTATTCGTTGATGATCTGGTCCATTAACTCTTGCCATTGAGTTGCCATGTGCGAGGAAGGAAGAACCTCTTTTTTATTGCAGAAAGAAGATACAAAGAAAGTTAACAGGAGTTATGAATTAGAGCTGCACACCAATACAAACCATAATGAAAATACACAACAAATTGGAGAACTGCTGAAAGCAGAAGGATGTTGAAACGGGTGCACTATGTACTTTGTTTATGTTATTGGCATCAGAAAGTGTTTTTGGATGGTGTGAATCCTTATCCAGCTCTAGGAGAAAACAGCAGCTCTCTGCAGTCACGCTCAAGCTATCTCTCTTTGGTAAGGTATGTTCTTTCTGACAGCAGAAATAATGCCCCAGAAAGAGCCTGACCAAAGGTTTTATTCCTCCGCAGGAGCATTTCCCTGCTGGTTTTCCTTATTTTTCTGTATCTGAAACTGTTCTTTCCTGCTGTTATGTTCATTAACTTTACCTCCAGAATGAGCAGCTGGAATCAGCCCCCATTTCCCTGTAAAATGACAATACTTGGCAGCAAGGTTGCAAGACCCTGCTGCATCTTCCTATAAGCTGCTGGTTCATGGTAATTTTCCATGATGGTGAGTCACCAGCTAGTGATCTGGGGTCAGTGCATGCTTTAAACAGGTCAGTTCCTGTGCACTGGTGTAGTAAGTCTGGATCAGTGAACATAGCCATTGCATGAGCGACAGAAATCTGTAGAACATTTCCTTTCTGGTGTTTCTTGGTAAGAAACTTTGCAAATTATTTCACAAGTGCACAGATATGACAATGTTTGTTATCATGCTCAGTTTTATTATAGCTGTTAAGGTCCTGAGTGTCTCAAAATATTATGTGCTTTAGCAAGGAAAATGCTAATGCTCTGCTATCTTACTGAAAGCTTAATCTGTGCACTATTTTTCCACTGGAGAAGATGCTGGAACCACACAATGGGAAAATGTAAAGAACAAACCCCTAACAAAAGAAGGCACCTTTGCAGAATTTCAGCTTGGTAGCCTAGATGATAGGACCAGGGCAGAAGAGAATCCTGTGTCTGGCAGGGAGGATTTGTCCCAAGGCAAGTGTAGCGTGAAGTCTGCCTGCCTGCTGCCAGAGGGAGCAGTCCACACGGCTGCCCCGCGAAGTAGCCCGGTCTGTGTGATACATGGAGAGTATCAGGTTTATTCACAAGGGTCACTCATGTTGGGGAATTCTTTACCAACCTGGCGCAGCAGATTCTGCAGCCAGAAGCCTGTTTCTGCATGGTACTTTGCCAGATGACTGCATCATGCATCTGTAACTGGCAATGTATTTTACAGTCACAGTAATTAACTAAGCTGGAGGAGATGATCTGCTCAACCTTTCCCATGGCTAACATCTGAAATGCGTGTAAAAAGACTTCTAGAGTCTAGTGAATTACTAAAGAGGTGTCTACTTCCAGTTACCTATTTTTGTAAATCCATGCTTTTTAGAGTGCTCAATTAATTTTCATCATGGATCTCCACTGGCTTTTGGGAGTTATATTACATCTACTGCAGATTAATTTTAGGCTGCTGTGGGTTTTTTTCTAACCAATTTTCATAATGAAAGTGCAACTTCATTTATTTTCATTTATGTTGTAATTAATGATGGTTGCATATTAGATACTTGGAAAAACTCTGATCAAATGCCTAGGGCGATAAACTGGGCAGAAGTCTCCCCAAAATAAACATCCTACACACGTCCTTGACATTTCAGTGGTTCAAGGAAAGTGATCTGTGTGAGTATTAAATATTTCTTCTTTCACTGGGGAGTCAAAACCAGCTAGAACAAGGAACTTCCATAAAGAATAGGAAGGAATGAATTAAATTCTTGAACTAAGGAGGGTATCTTTTGTCTTCTCTGCAGGAAAGTTTAGTAGTTAATTTCTTCAGATCAATCCACCTACCTCCAGCTGTCTTAAAATGCTATCAGAAGAATTGGAATATTCACTCTAGCAACAGTAGTAGACTCCAAAACTATAAGGTCTTTTGAGACTGGTTGCTAATTATCATTATCTCTGGAACAGAGAAATTATAGAAGCCATTAACACAATTATGACAAGGAAATAAATGTGAACGAGCCCTACAAGTGGTTGTCGCTCTCTTGGAAAGAGCTCAGAAGTGGTCTCCACCCATGTGGCAGAAGGTCACCTGCTCAAGGCTTTCCAGGGTGGATGTGGGAACTCAGAGTGCCCGTGGAAATGCGCAGCCATCCAGGTCACAGGCTTCAGGGAGTGTCACAGCCTGGCACTGGAACGAGAGGCAGTGGCAAGAACTGCTCTGTGCATTGTGAACAGGTGGGTGATCTCCTCTGCCACGTGGCAGAGTTGCAAGAGGAAATTGAAAGGCTTGAGGAGCAGTAGGGAGGCTGAACAGGAGACAGGTCTGTGGAGACAAGCTCTGCCCTCCTTGAAACAGAAATGGGAGCACCCATCAGAAAGTACCCAGGATCAGGGGGACCCTGTAGCCTACCCTCATCAGACCAGAGGCAGTAACCGGGATGAGGGGAGCAAATGGAGGCAAGTTCGTGGTCAAGGCAGCAGATGAACTTACCTGCTTGCCCACATCACCCCCACCACGGGCCACTTAAAAACCAGATATAAGACTCTGTTTGAGAAAGGCCAGCCAAATGAAAATGTGAACAATGGGCAACCTACATCAGAGGCGTGTTCACAGTCAGAAAGGTCTACCTCCCATATCACAACCACATCCAGAAGGAAGAAAAGAAGGATTATAGTGGTAGGTGACCCCCTTCTGAAGGGAACAGAGGGTCTAATATGCTGGGTAGACCCTCCTCACAGGGAAGCCTGCTGTCTCCCTGGAGCCGGGTTAAGGAGTTCACTAGGAAACTTCCTAGCTTGGTACAGTCCTTGAACTATTGCCCATCACTGATCTTCCAGATAGGTGGTGAGCGTGCTGAGACTGGTAGTCCAAGAATAATCAAAAGAGACTTTAGAGCCTTGGCATGGCTGGTGAGGGAATGTGGGGCACAGGTTATCTTTTCTTCTTCTTCCAGTCACAAGCAGTGACAGGGGAATGAAGAGCTGAATCCAGTCTATTAATACATGGCTCTGGAGCTGGCGTCACTGAACAGTTTTGGCTTTTTTGCCAGTGGGATGACCTATACAGCACCAGCCTTGCTGGCATCAAATGAGAGACACCTTTCTCAAAGGGCTTGGAGGGTCTTTGCACAAGAGATTGTGGGGCTGATTGTCAGGGCTTTAAACTAGATTTGAAGGGGAGGAGGATGTAACCGGGCTTCCTAGAAAGGCCCCTGGGTGTCGTAGCCCAGAGGATGTGGGGCAGCATGCTACCAGTTTTGAGAACCAAAAGGCCTTCCAGCTCTCAAGAGCAAGAATTCAGTGTTCAACTCCCTCACTGAAATGTTTATATACCAACACACACAGTGTGGGGAATAAGCAGGAGGAATTGGAGATCTGTGCTTGGTCGCAGGGTCATGATCTCATTGCAATCACAGGGGCAGGGTGGGATAGCTCACGTGACTGGAATGTTGTCTTGGGTGGCTATGTACTTTTTAGGGAAGACAGACCAAGAAGCTTGAAGCACCAATAAACTTGCCAGGATGAAATTAAAGGAAGCTGATCAGAATGTGTCAGTGGCCATCTCATAAAATGTGTGAAGATAGATAATGATCTAGATAAATGCTACTGCAAATGTAATTCATGTGTTATTTGAAATACCCATCACAGCCTCATCTGAAGCACAACGTTCGGTTCTGTTTGCAAAAGGTTTTTTGAAATAAAACATAATGAGAAAAGTAGGAAAGGGATAAGCCACGCAAATGGTAGGCAGGGACAACACAGATAGGAGGGGATGTAATGGATAGAGAACTGAAATCTTGCACCTCCATGTACTTTTATTGCAAGAGCAAGCATTTGAAATCAAAAGGCGTAAAAACTAATGTGTCAAAAAGGCAATATATGCTTTCACTGAGAAGCCACTTGTCCTGAGATGGTACATATTTTCTGGACAAATGTATTGAGCACTAGAAAAGAGGTAAAAACTTCCACCTCTGAAAATTCTTTGAGCTGGTGTAAATGGTTGTCATCCTCAGAAATCTATTTCTTAAATCTAGAGCAGGCCCCAGGGAACTGCAAATATACAAAAGGTTTTCTAGGCACCATATGGTGGTTATGAAAGAATCTAACACAGACCTATTTTTGAGTCAGAAGAATGGAAAATAGGAGGGCTAAATCTTGGAAAGCAGTATGTTCATGATTATGAAACTGAACGTGGTAGACAGGCTCAAGCCCTCCACACTTCAGCAACACTTGCTCTGTATCTATTTATAAGTCATTTTGCTGGAGGGGCATTAATCAAGTGAGAAAATACTCTTCTGATCCAGCTCGGGAGTGAAGAAACTGCTATGACAAAAGAAAAGCAAATAGAACTATTTTAAGTTGTTGTAAGAGGAGTTAAATACAGCCACGTACTTACAAAAGATTGTTGCCTTTGCAGTTGTCTCATGTCCTGTGCTGTGAGAGCAGTGTCTGTAGCCTGCACGCCCCGCACGCCCCCCCCCCCCCCAGCCG
>JANHFX010015572.1:36961-54325 GCA_027560015.1 Chloroceryle amazona
AGGCATATTGCCAAACCTATTGAATATAAAATGTTTAACTCTATGAAAGGCTGCACAAGGCTGCCTGAGACACCCCCCCCTCCCCGAGCAGGTAGCTTTGCAAAGCCTGCATCAGATTGTTCTTTGATAAAACAAAGGCTGGTATTGTAAAACTACCTACAAAAAATGCTGGCAAAGCATTTCAGAGGATGTTGATAAAAGCAGACTGAGTCCCTTCAAGGTATCTGTGTTGTGCTAGCGGATTGCTGTGTCGATGATCTCCTACCCTGTTAGAGTGACACTATGTTCTTGTTTTAATGGTACTGGCACTGTCCTCCATGGCATTCCCAGCATCTCAGTTCACTTTGTTGTTCTTCTAGCTCTGGGAGTCTCCACAGTTGAATGTGACAGTGTTTGGGAAGGATGTGTTTTAAGTGCTTTAACTGTCCACATCGCTCTTAGCAGGACCTGCTGGGGCTTTTGTCTTGTGATAACAATAATAGTGCTGCAAAGCATCAGTTATTTGCTCATGTCATTCCTCCCATAAGCTCATGCCTGCCTCCCCAGTTTGGTGAAACCCAGCCCCTCTGAGCGTTCCTTGTAGAAAAGAAAACTTTCAGACATACTTCCAGGTTGGCTTTGTCTCCTTTTTACTGGCAGCAGGTTTCGAAGAGGACAACAGGAAGAGGGTGATGAGCAGAATAAGTCAGCAAACAGAGCTCAGCCCACTTGTTTCAGGCTAATGATACCTGTGAGAGAGGGCTGAGGGGAGGAAGGAAGAAAACTCGGTATTTTAACAGTCCTCTAGCAAAAAAGATATACTGGACACGTTGGGAAAATGCATTTCCAAGCAGTGCTGATTTCCCTGCTGTGACACAAGGATGTCTATTTCATTAATTCCTTCTTATCCTTAGTATGAACAATCTTAAGGACAACCAGGTATATTTAAATAGGTCATGCTGGAAACTGATCTTTTGTTTTTCCAATGTTTCTATTATTGAGTAATTAAATCAAGTGGATCTGTATCAAATAGAAGAACCTGGCACCGAATTGTTAATCCTGCTGCAAAAACTGCAAAATCAGCAGGAAGACTCCAGCCATCAGGGTTTCAGTACGGATGATAAAGATATATTTTTGTTCCCCTATGGTTCAGCTCAGGGATGTCCAATATACTGAACACAGATAGAGTTTCAATTACTTATTGAAGTTGGACTCTATTGGCAAAGCTAGAATAACATTTTAGAAAATATAAATGCTTAAAAGAAGGAGCTTGAAGAATTCCCTGCTGAGGTATCATTTTATGGCCTTATATAGAGCAATTCTGCTTCACAAAATGAAATAGTGAATGCCAACTGTAACTGGATATTACACAAAGGGGAAGAATGAGGATTTTGCCCTAAAACTGGAAAAAAACCAAAGATTTTTGTAACTTTTTCACTTAATTAAAAATATATTCTGTAAACCTGTGGAAAAAACTGTCATTCCATATATACAACAGAAAATTTGTACAAAATATTTCATTCTTCAAATTCATTCAGACTTATAATGAAATGCAGTAAAGAATGCTCTGTGCCCTGTTGTCAAAGGCTGCCAAAAATTAATTGTAGTGCCTCTCTGACGCATGACCTGAAAGCACCATTTTTTAACTACTTTTCAAACTTACAAGATCATATCTGGGTTTTTTTGCACTACACCCTTGTTTACAGCAGCATTTTTAAAAAATAATGCTAATATTAAATGATCCTATTTGAAAATAAAATGATACTTTATAAAGTGCAAGTAAGTTATTGAAAAAACATTCATGTGTAGGAATAACAGCAGCATTAGTTATTCTGCTTACTATAGCTGTCAAGCTCTAAAGCCTCCTAAAGTACCTGTTAAAGAGAGAGTGGGAGGCCAGATGAAAACTAAACATCCTCATTCAAATTCATGATTGTTTCCCACCATATTTTCCACTGTTTGGCAAGATGCCAAGCTTTATCTTCTGTCTTCTTTAGAAATAAGTGCTTTTGCCAGTTTAGACTGTGTATTCTAAATTTTATTAAGTGTTGTGAACTTGTTTAACTGATTGACCAGGCAGAAAGACCAAGGTCAGCTTGGTGGAAACTTGTCTTAGGTGATGCTTGCCCAAGTGAAATGCTGAGCCACCTTCAGCTCCCAGTCTGTTGTAGGATGGCACATTCATCCTCTAGAAATTATCATCCAGTTTACAGTTTATTACATATTAATTTAATGAAAATTATAGATTAACCTTTTCAGTATGCACTGAAATATGCCAGCCTCTCATTAACTTCCAGTGCCGTGCTCACAATTTCCTGAACCTTGAAAACCTGCTGCTTGGGCATTTAATTGTGAGAGCTGCTCATTACTTGTTGTCCCTGTCTAATTCAAATTTCCCTGTCTAATGCAAATATGCTTCACCCAATTAAGAAGGTGATTTTCAGTTGATGCCCATTGTTATAGCTGAGGACTGTGTTTATGGTGCATTATTAGCTGGCACTATCGACAGCATTATCCCTCCCTCACTTTGGTATCCAGTAGCAACACAGATTTCTCCCTATCTACGGTGTTCTCACAGAAGCCCTGAAAGGTTATATATAGTTTTTAGATTAAAATCCTAGAAGTAAACCAATTCATATAGTTATGGAAATAGCACAGATTTTGAAGCATTTAAAGACCTGGCATCCTTTTCAGGAGGGTAATGGAAGAAATCATTAAGTTTGTCTTAAATGCCTAAAACCATGCTGGTGTTCAGGGGCAGAAAATACCACTTGCATCATTAGAAATAATCGAAGACTCAGCAGCTTGGTTTGCCTCTCCCAGGGTGATGGGCTCACAAGCCATTGATCTACCATCCAATATGCAATTAGATGTGTCCCTCTTCCACTCTTTCCCTGGGGTTGCACCCATGATTAGGATGCATTGATTCTACACCAATGTGGAGATCTGTGTGTGTTTCCACACTAGAGAGGGATGCACACAATTTGCTGAGTTTCTCAGAGCCTTTGAAGGAAAGCATCTTTCACAGGAAATGGATGTGGAGGTTCAAAGTGAACAAGTGACACTTTTCTAAATTCTGCTTCATTCTCATATAATGGAACATCATTAAGACCTCCAGTGGAAGGGTGATTATGCTCACAGAATTTAGCTGCATCTGAAAAAAAAAAATATGACAGTACTGGAAAAACCCTGTCTTTTAAACTGTTCTAATTTCCAAATTGACAGTTACCTTGAATTAAATATTCTGCCCTAGTTTTTCATGTGGAGTTGGAAGGCTATTATTTGGAATTCTCCTCTCTAATACAATCATTCAATTATTTTGGTGTTGTGTACTACTTATGACCTTTTTAATATTCTGTCATTTGACTGAATGCCTATTCTTATGCTTTGTGCTATTTACAGTTTTACAGCCCCATGGGGAAGGAATAACCACGCTGACTATTAATGAAAACATAGACTGCTGGAGTGGGCAAAATGGTTTCTCAAACTGCTACAGTACAGTGTATTCATGAAGCTTGGGAATAAGGGTAGTCCTCAGCTCTATTCCCCCTGAAGGTTCTGAGTGTTTTGCCATTTGCCAAAGAGCAAAAACAACATTAAAGAGATGTTCAAACAAAATTTCTAACAGCTTCATGTAAAACTGTAAAGAAAATGAGAAACTGCATACAGGCGTTACTGGGTTTTTCCTCCTTGCGTGCATCACAGGGGTTTTTTTAGACTAACACAGAGTACAAGAAATAAGAAATGAAGTCTTAAGATGTGAACCTAAGAAAGATTGTACAAAATATTTTATTCTTCATCTTAAGAAAGAACAATAATCTCTGAAAAAAAAAAAAAAAAGCCAAACCAAAACAGGATCAGGAAATAAAGATTAAGTTTATGTGACTGGTCATTGAAATAGAGATCAGAAAGATATGCTTGGACTTTCAGTGTGGTTTCTTTATTATGTGAGAACAGTATTAAATTAGAAAGAAAATTGGCAGAGACTTTTTGGCCTCTCTTGACCTCAGTGCCTGGCCCATAATATCATGAAGATGACTGTAAGCATCCAGAGCTGAAGCAGCCTGGAGGCTGCTGCGGATGGTTCCCATCCCTGGGCAGAAATGGTCTGCTCTGAACAGATACAAGGACTCCAAAAAAATGTGTGCTTCAACAGAAGGGAGAAAATGACCTTTTACGATGAGCTCTCTGCACCATATTTAGCCTCTAATTTTCTCATTCATGTGCTTGCAGACTGTGTTTTGTCAGGTATATGTTTGGCTAGGTTAATTTTGCTCAATTGTAAGTGTTGTATCTTGGTAAAGGCAGTGAGGTAGCCCACAGGAGTAACTATGTAAAATCACAGGCTGGGATTAAAAGTATGGTCCCCCAATGCTTAATTCTTTTGATGTGTTGTCTGTCATAAAGCGAATTACCCAAATTACAAATCTATGTTCTGTGACACAGCGTGAAGATGAATGAGGAGAGGCACACGCTTTGATTGACTTTGTAGTATCATAGGTAAAGAGTATAGAAGTAGTGCCAAAAGAGGGCCTCTAAGCTTGTCCTGGCAAATTCGTAATCAGATTTTTTTTTTTAGTTTATATCCTTTTGTATTTCTAATTCTATTGTTTTCTGATCTAATCTAAAGCCTGAAGGCTTCTTGCGAGGTGCAAATTACAGGTGGAAATAGAATCTAGATAAGATACCTGTCATCTTAATATCAAAGCACTTAAGTCCAGGATGAACATGTCAGGTTTTTCTTTTAGAAAAAGAAAGACTTTTCCTTCAGTGGGATTTTGTGAACAACATGATTCAAAATGTCCCAAATCGTTGGACTGCAGAATGTCAGTCAACTATATTTCAAAAACATGGCCATGGTGGGGTGTAACTAAACTAACCATGACAAATTCAGTATCTCATCAATGTATGTTTGATAGCCATTTCTTACTATCTTAATCTCATAGATAAAAACCAGAAAATACCTTCAAACACTGTTGCTCAACAGCATTTTTATACTTGTCAGGAGTTTATGGACACAATTTGCAATAACTGGTTCCAGCCATTTCTGCCACATCTCTTGGCTTTCTAGAAAAGCTGCTTAAAAATCCACACTGAACTGAAAGAGAAATAATGTCTTTTAGCTTTGCTTTACCCCAATTATTTAACACCATGTCTCAAAGTATTCCAAACAATGAGAAAAGTCATTGAGACCCCTTAATTGCACAGCCAAAGTGGAAGTCTAGCACTGCATGTTGCCCCACGCACAACATTTAAACAACATACCTCTCTGATTAGGCTTTAGTTTCAAAGCAGAAATAAATACATTTAGGAGCAGTGATTTTGGGGTTGTCTTTGAGGATGACTGAAAAGAGAAGAGTGATGATAGGTAGGTGAAGCGTACAGCTGATAAGTGAAAGGTAGCAGCCTAGAAGCCTGGTTAGGGCCAAAGCTACCATATGAGGAAAGGCAGATATCTATAAATAAAGTACATAAGATGTAGAAACTGATAAGGAGAGAGGATAGTGTGAAAAGTGTTCTCTGTAAGCCAAATGAAAACATATGGCTTAAGCTTTGGTTGTGTGCACTGCAGTTATCACTTTAGAAGTTATCTGAATATTTTCCTCCTGTAGCAAGAACCAAAAGCATCCCTTTTATCCCAGAATTAACAGCATCAAGAAAAATACAGAATCTCCAGGAGTCCTTTTGCAGCACAGTCCCCTGGGAGAGAAAGGGAGAGGGTGAGACACCCCTGACATTCAGAAGAGGAATCCTAGTTATGCCTCCTCTTTGCCAAGTCCAAATCTGTCTCCTGTGAGAATGCTGCTGGATTGGTAACATTCAGCATCGAGGAATTTGTGTTCAGAAAGCTCCCCAGTGGTGCTGGCTGTGGGGAGATTTCAGGGGTCAAAGAGAAATGCAAAGCTTTTCTCTCCTCTACTAGCCCCCAAAGCACTGGGAGTCATCTTCCTCTAAAGTTATTCATGCTTCACACTTGTCCTAATCAAAGAAAAAGGACTCATATCTTTATTAGCCAATAGAAGAAATCTCCTTTCTCACATAGCTGCATGAATCCTCAGAACAGCTGGGGTGGGTTCATGTGTCTTCTCATAGTTTGTGTGTTAACACTGGACACCTTCATTTAATGGGATGGGCTATTGGAGTTCTGCTGCTGAATTAAAGGGAGTGAGAGGTATTCTGTGACATTACAAACTAATTTCTCATTGCAGGAAGTAACCGAGTAAGCAGGGAGTAATGTTCCTTAAAGCATCTCAGTCTTGTTGCCTTCCAGTGAGGGATAGATTAGATCAAATACTCTATTACAAGAACACTGACAAGGTATCAGCTGCTTTTGCATAACTTTGTGTTTTCACTTCACTAGTATGTTTTTACAGTGAAGAAGTGAGAAAAGGATCCTAAAAGAGCTCAGATATTGCTCCTGTATGCTGTTCTGTAGAATGTTTGCTAGCAGTCTGCCTCCTGGTTTAGCCTTGTACTTAGAGGTTTCTCATAGCTGCTAAACGGGGTTAAACCCAGGCAAAGGGCAAATTGAACAATTCTGTGATATTTCTTCCCCTATAAGCAACTGTTGGGAAGGACTTGCTTGGAAAGGAGCTGCCCCAAATCCCACGGCCCTCCTATTCCTTTGAGACCGTGCAAGTGTTTAGAGCAAGCAAATTTCCCTTTGGGATCTGGGTTATTTGACCTTCACACATTGTACACTTCTTAATGCCCCATGTCCTCAGGTGTTCCTGGGAGCCATGAAAGCCAACGAAGACTGAACTGCCGTCTTAAGCTCCAGACATCCACCCTCCAGTTGCTGAGGACCAGCTGCATCTAGATGTGAGTGAGGTGCAGTACCCTCTTTCTCAATCTGTGCAATTCCTCTATTCAATCCTTAAACAGCTCTTTCTGCTGGCATCCCCTGGTCGCAGTGGAAGATCAGTATATGCTACTTTTCTTTCTAGTGTTTTTTTGCAGGTTGCCTGGGAGACAGTTATCTGTCTGCACTTTACAATCCAGGCGTCTGGGACAGATTCTTCCAGAAATAGTCAGGGATGTGATTTTTTTCTCTCTCATCCTTAATTAATTCCCCAGTATCACATCTCCCTTCCCATGCCCTCCCATGTTAAACGTTTCTCTCAGCATTTAGAAAGCCCTGCTCAGGACAGGGGAATGGCCCAGATGGGTGCTGCTCCTGGGAAGGAGAAGAAATATTTGTCACGGAGCTGGGTCTCTGCACCCTTACATCAAAAGATTTTCCTCAAGACTCAGTGACCTGGCACAACCCTTTCAATCACGCTTCCCTTTCAAAGGAGCTACAGGATACTGTGTGAAGATGTGTTGTCACACATTAGCATAGGATGGTGTGACATATGTTTGCTCTGCCATAGGGTGGAAAAAGAGTGAAAAACAGATGTGTAGCTGATATATTTTTTTCTTTTGGCTTGTCCTTGGTCATGAGCAGCTCCTCTGTCATTTCAGTCACAAGGAAATTGCATGCCAGGAAATTCTGTCAGTCCCATATTCCTTTCCTGTCCTGCTTTCCTAAGCATATTAAAAATCTGGTTCAATAAGACCTTTTCTGTGTTTGTTTCTCTGTATGCAGGAGGCAGTTCCTGTTGTGGAAAGTGCTCTTTCTGGCCACAAAAAATGCTGGAAAATGTGGTGCTGCAGGTGGTTGAGTGATGATGCTGGTCTGGGAGCACCCTTAAGCTTTACAAACACAGGTAAAATAGCTCCTTAGTTTGGAAAGTGTACAGTCTAAGTAATGTGAAATCCATAAATATTCATGAGACTTATATTCAGGAAATCTGGAAATATTCATGAGACTCATATTCAGGGAGAAAAAAGGAGATGCTTCCACAGAACAATGGAGAAAGACGGAAAATACACATTACTAGACAAGGGGGGGTAGATATTTTCATGTGTAAAATCAAAGTGGTAGACAGTGAGAAGCTGAACCTACTGTTCTGTGATACTACAGGTTGTGAAGGCAACAACAACAGAGCACAGCAACTAGTTCAATCAGAGGGATAGATACAATACTGAAAGCATCACCAGTTTTGGAATACATTCTAGGCTAAGAACACGTGTTGCTAGGAAACTTTTATATTAAAAGGCATTAATCTTTAAACCTTGGGAACACAGTAATAGCTTTTCCTCTGTGCTAGGGAAGTTCTTTTAATGTCAGTCCTGATGTTACTTAGACAAAGAATATGCGAGGGGAGGGAAAAATACCTTGAATTGTCTTGGGCAAAGATTACAATCTAAGTTATTTATAGATAGGTTGCAGGGTTGAACTGAGCTTTAGTCATTCCAGTCTGACTAGTAACAGAGACTGATAAACGAAGATGACCATGTCTTGTTTGGTAAGATGTTATATGCACTGAGAATTGAAATATGTCTGGAAAAAGATTTAGTTATCCCAGCCCAGAGGATAACTTAGGCTTATGGCAAGATACAATCGGCTGCCATCTGGAGAATCATAGAAGCATAAAATGGCTTGAGTTGGAAGGGACCATCCAGTTCCAACCCCCCTGCCATGGGCAGGGACACCTCCCACTAGACCAGGTTGCTCAAAGCCTCATCCAGCCTGGTCTTAAACACTTCCAGGGATGAGGCTTCCACAACTTCTCTGGGCAATCTGTTCCAGTGTCTCACCACCCTGAGAGTAAAGGACTTCTTCCTAATGTCTAATCTAAATCTACCCTGCTCTAGTTTAAGCCCCTCGTCCTATCACCACATGCCCTTATAAAAAGAAGATGACAGTTAATCAAATTCCTTCAGGTTATTATAGAATCACAGAATGGCAGGGGTTGGAAGGGACCCCAGATGATGACCAAGTCAAACTCCCTGCTCCAGCCAGGTCACCCAGGGCAGGCCACACAGGAACATATCCAGGTGGGTTTTGAAAGTCTCCAGAGATGAAGACTCCACAACCAATCTGGGCAGCCTGTGCCAGGCTCTGTCACCCTCACAGGAAAGAAGTTTTAACATGTGAGGTGGAACTTCCCATGTTCCAGCTTGTGACCATTGCCCCTTGTTCTATCACAGGGCACCACTGAAAAGAGTCTGTCCCCTGCTACTTGACACCAGCCCTTCAGATATTTCTAAACATTATTGCATCATCATCCAGAGGCTTTCTGGCTTTCAAATTTCTCATGTTATACAAGTTCTGTAAACTCCTTTAAAAATCCCCAAGCATCAAACATCTTGAGGCCAGTTTCTAAGAGATTTATAATATTTTGCTGACATTAAAGATCTGTTTCCAGAACAGAGAAATCTTTAGAAAAGAGTAGAGATATTTATGGGATTCTCTGCTCAAATGAGACATGAAAATCTGTTTCTAGTAGTTCCTAACCGTAATATTTTCAGATGGTATTACCTATGTTTCTCATGTGTTTTACTCTGCATTCTGTTCACTTCCCCCTCACCCCCACCCCTCAGTTTTAACCTATTTTCCTCCCTAGCTTGAGGGCAGGTGCTATCTTAATAGTCCTTGACCATCCTGAAGGTGCCTGATGGTTGCAGTGGCAGCTTCAGCATCTCCCTCTTAATGCTCCCACACTTTCCATCACTCTGATTCAGTCACCTGGGGAACTGCACAATAAACCAAAGCCACTGATGTTATTCTCTCAGTTTGTTCTCTCCCTCTATGCCCTGGGCACGCTGAAGGTCTAAATGACTTATTTGCCATCAGAATTTAAAGCACATTATATAACAAGTAATGGTCCCCTTAATAAAGAAAAAACACACACACATCCCCCTCCCAAGCACTGCTGATAGGAGTATTATGAGTGGTTTAAATGGACTTTTATTATTAATATCACTGTGTGACATGTCCCAGGGTATGGAGAGCTTTCCCATACTATGTTCAGCCTCAATCTGTTCAAATGTGGCAATGAGAACAGAGAAGTCTGCACCCCCAGAACACAGGAAATTCTGCTCTGAGGGAGCACTGCAATTCTGACTGGTTCATTGAAAGGGGAAAGCACCATGTTAGAATTGGTATTAAACACGTTGTTAAATGAACCTAAAAGTAACATCTCTAGCGTTCTGTGCAGCAAAGGTGGTTTTTGGGTTTGGGTTCTGTTTTGCTTTGTTTTCCGGGGGAAGATGATAACCTTTATCATGTCAGCTGATACAGCCAGAAAAAGCAGACAAGTTTCTGGACTCAATCTAATCATAACTTAAGAGCTGTCTGATGTACTAACCAGTGTGGAAAAGGCAACCTGAACCTGTGGGACTGAGTAGGGCTTCTGAAAGTGAAGGATGAGTAAACTTATACTGCAGGATCATGAGCTGAATATTGTATGAATAATAATAATGATATTGAAGGACATCTTTCCCCCAATGCCCTACTCATCTTCCATGTATAAGTCAGAGAACAAAAGTAGCTGCGTACTTAATTATGGCAGGCTAAAGGCAGATTACAGTCACCTTTGAATCCATTCTAATGCACAGACATTATGGTAACACCTTCTCTTTTATACCACTTGGTGGAGCTTAGTGATTTTGGCTGTCACATACATTGTTTTGCAAAATTACTGTTTGATTGCACAGTCAGATGTCAGTACATATTGAAAATGGACCTTATCCCTACCAAGGAAGTAAAGCCAAAAGTGTACTGTAAGTTCTAATGAACAAGATGCTGATTCGTAGAACAGAATCATAGAATGGTTTGGGTTGGAAGGGCCCTTAAAGGTCATCTAGTTTCAATCCCCTTGCCATGGGCAGAGACACCTTTCACTAGATCAGGGATCAGATTCCTAGCTGCTAATGAATTTGGTAATTATCCTTTCTCATCTTGAAAGGAATAAAATATATGGTGTTTTAGTTTTTTAAATAAAAAGTTAAAATACAGTCCAGGGATCTGTATTTATGATACACAGGATGAGAGATGGGTACAATTATATCATGGTTGGTTTATTTTTCAGATTTAAAATAATGTTTTAAATTTTCAGTATTATCTTCCCTTGCAGAACCTGGGAAATGTGTAGATGAGGGTGAAAGACGTCATATTTGTTTGGATGTGTGATTTTTGTCAACGAGCCTGTGGTCAGTGAGCACATTGATAGTTAAAGAGGGAAATGATTCTAGTGCACACTGGTCCTGCCTTCATTTAAATCAATAGGTAGTCTGGTCAATAAACTCAGATTGGGACCTTGGCTAATTATGGGCTTAGTCAAACACTTGTGATCAGAGTCTATCTGGAAATTCAGGGTATTACACCAATTTGGCTCTGTTATTGTCTAAGCTATATGTTGTTGAATATAAATTAGTTGCTCTATGAATCTTACTGAGTCCTAGTTCTGAATGTTTACCTAATACTTCCTTTGTTCTGGATTATGAAACAAATAATGTTGTCAGATGAATGCTATCTGGTGTTTTGGGGATACTGAACTTTGACATCTGGATCTGAACTTCAGACCTCAGAGTTTGGTACCCAAAGGGAGATCTGCTGCTTTTATTTTTGCAGGTGTGTTGTAACTAACAAGACTCAGTGATTCTTCCTAAATCCTTTCTAATGCAGGATGCCTCCTGTTTAAGCAGAGTTGTGAGAAATAAAGGTTTCATACACAATGTCTTTGCTGTTGTCAGGGAAGAGGAAAAAAAAAGAGTGGAGGACTCAGTCCTAAAACCTATTTTCTGCTTTCTTAGGTGTCCTCATGTATAGATGGCTGAGGAGCATCAATGGCTTTTTTAGCTTCTTCTTAGGAATTGGAAGCAGGGACTGCATCTTATTTTCACCATGGTATTGCCCTAATTCTTTTTTGTTGTGTTGAACTGACAGAGGAGAAGGAAATTTTTGACAGCCATGTACCATACATAATTATCAAACACTGAAAACTGGCAGTATACTCATGCTCTTCTGGTGTGGCATTTTACAATGTATGAGTGCAAGACCAAAATTCTGTTAGGAGCTCCAAAAGCAATCTAGAGTGGGCTGTAATCATGTGCACCAGTTGCTACTCTTCAGTGCCTGTGCAGTAGTACTTATAAAAAAAAAGAAAGCAGCACAAGTAATTCTGCCCAGAAGGACAATGCAGCCTAAACTGAGTTTTTCGGATGTTTACAAGGGAGCTAGCAGAAGAGCAAGATTATGCTAAGCAGTGACACTCATCATGCACATAGCCACCTCTCACATAATCACCACTCCTTGTCCACGTGTTGTTATCCTTGATGGACCTCCCTTACTCAGATCTTATTGCCTATCTTTTAATGCTCCTCTAGCATCCTAGCAGACCACTCAGGACTGAAAGGCCAGATGCTGTATGCCTCAGTCGCCTTGGGAAAGCTCCAAGGCTCCTTAAATGGGCTTGGAATTTCATGTTGTCTTTGTGGTGACACCTCTTGGGAAGTCAATGGTGTATGCCACTTACTTACAAGTACTTAAAAATGAAGTGTCAGTGTGCTAAATAGGAGTTTTCTCATGAAAAAGGTGGAGAATTAAGGCTGTCTGGATTATAGGCACGGACTCTTCGTGTGTTTTGTTTTCATCCAAGTGTGACTATATTATGTGATTTACCTTTGCAAATACTGCTTTTCGTTCAAGCTAATGCCATACTAGACTTTTGGCCGTTGATCTTAGTGATGTGTTCAGAGTCTCTGGAATCAGTCAGACAAATGGACACAATCCTCACGCCACAGTGCTGGTTCTTACTCTTGTTTGTAAAATCAACCCAGTCATTTGAATGTTCATTGCACAAAGGTCGGGTTTTGTGCTAAGGTTGTACGCTCTCCTTCTTCAGTTAGTAATTAAAAAGCAGTATCACAGAGCATTGCATCGCATAGAGACAAGATCAGCAGATTTCCTTATTAAATTTAGAAGAACCTATGCCCTATTCTTTATGGAAGAGGAATAATGTCATTGTTACTATGTCTTAGATCTGCTTATTTTATAGCACAATGTGTTAGAAGGGCTATTTGATAAGATACAGCTTCATGCTCAAAAAAAAGTAGTAAAGGCTATTCACTTGGTCAACGTAAACAGTAACATTTTGGAAAGTCCTAACCATGGTATGAAGTGCCACATTTGACTAATTGGTTTGGTCTGTTTTGTTCTGTTCCTTGCTTTGATACACCCCTTACTTTGCTCTATCCTTTTATTTTTATGATAAAGATACTTCAGGGATTGTAGCTGAAAATGGCACAGGAAGAAGGAGAGAGGTTTTAGAAAATACCAATATGTTGTTTGAACTCTTGCAATCCTTGTGGCCACACAGAAGCATTGGGAAATTAATTGTGTAGTTCATTTGAGTTTAATGCAGGCTCAAAGCCACCATTTCATGGCAAATAAAAGCAGATAAATAATTAAACACAAACTTTTGAATTACATAGTGATTCTAAAGCAACTATTAATCGTCGGTCAGGTTTAGGGTGGGAAAGGTGATAGCCTGCCTGTCTAAAAATAAACCTTACTTTCACGAACTGGCGTGGAGAGATGATGCTCCATGTAAATCATATAGAAATGCAAAATAATTGTCCCGTCACTTTGCTGTTGGAACTGCCCTTCAGGGAGGCCTGATCACAGCTCCCTGGGGCACAGCTGTTTCTTGGGCAAGGGAGCAGGAACACACCTCAATAGATCCATAAAGCAATGATGATACTGTCCATTAACTTCTTTGCAGCACAATTACATTTGTTTGTTCTAGGGAACATGAGAAGTAATGTTATGGCACACTGCTATGGGCTCCTATTAAAATCTGTAGGAATTAAAAGCACAGAATGTTTTTTTGAGTTGAAGGTTGTCATGCAAGTTGGAACAATATATTGTACCGGTGTCATACATGAGGGCAAGCAAAGATAAATGGAGTTTATCCCCTCCTGAGGTGCATGATGCGCATCTTCCCCACCACTTGCTGCCTGGCTCCCTGTACCTACTAGGTAACTTCACCGACAGCATCCATCATTTTGACAACCAGAGATACTTTTTTTATGCATTTTCGATAAGCTTCTATTAACTTGATGACTACAACTATTGTATCTCTAAAGAAATAGGACAGAATACAGAAGACCTAACTGAGAATACATTGTGAAACTGGGTTTTTAAATTATTATTATTATTACCGTTCTTTTAAATAATTATAAATATATAACACTGCATTAGTGCTGGTAGCACCTGTGCAGTGGTAAGAGCACACTCTTGGTGCAACTGAAAGTATCTCTCAATAGGTATTTGACCTGCTTTTAATCAATTTATATATTTTGTAGAAAACAAGTTAATAGAACAATGGAGGCCAGTATACGCGTTCCCACAGTCCCCTGCAAATATGTATTTAAAAAAACCCACACAACATTTTCTCAGTATCTGAGAACCTAGAAGTCATGCTGTCAATATGAACTGGACTTATAACTTCCTCACTCAAAACTAGCAAATATGGAAATAAAATAATGGCTGTTATTAGTAGAAAAATAGTTATTTTTGTCCCTTTTAAAAATAACACTAGCTATTAAGTCGGACAAGCTATCCTGCTCTTTGGTGGTTAGTGGCTGACTGTTCCTGACATCAGTCAGCAAAGTGGTGAGTGGAGTCACAGACAGAAGGGTGATAATCTGCTTGTCAAGTGGAAATACCCATCTGTGCTCCAGGGGCGATGTGCAGCTCATTCAATTTCTTGCATGGGGAGAGAATTTCATCAGGCGATGAGCAGTTTGGCCTTCCTATGTACAAAGAGGGGCTCTCCAAGTAAAAGGTCACTATGTCTGAGGTATCACCTTCGCTACCTTGTTGAAATATGCTATAATTTACAATGCCACCTGCATACCAGCGTGCTCTTGGTGGAGAATCCACGTTCTGTTGGCTCTGGTGATGCTCTGACAATCAGGAAAACCGTAACTGTTTGTCTTTTCCTATGCCCATTGGTAAAAAAGCATACTAATGTAGTATGGAGGAGACATAGCACGCTCTCTGTCCTCTGGCTTGCACAGACTTGAAATCAGGATGGCAGATGAATCAATAACATGTCTCTGTCCTGCGTAAATTGAGGCAGGGAGAAGAAAACAAAATAGTTTATGGAAACTTGGCTCGTAGGCCTCTGTTCACAACATCTGAAGGGTCTTTGGCTGGATGGTAGAAATTAAGAGTGTGTCAGTCTTTAGGTTTCCTTAAAGCCCACCCTGTGTAGTTGTCAAGCTCTCCTTGCCAAGCAGGGAAACACTCTGGAATGTCAGGCTGTCTGTGGGACTGCTTAAACAGAGAACTGAATGTCTCTCCAGCTGCCATGTCCATTGAGGTCACTGACACCTGGGAAGGCCTGGACAAGTAGCTCCTGAGGGCTGAAGATTCTCTATCTGCTAGACACCATCATTCTGCTGGGAAAAGCCATCATCAGCTGCCATAGAGCACTGGATTGGACTGTACATCAGTTCCAGAGCTGCTTATACCTCAACATGTCCCTCTGTGCATCATAGCCAGAGTGCTTCACTGGTCCCTGGTCCTCTTGATGCTGCACACTGCCATGTGTTTTCAGGCTGCTGACCAGGGTTACCCACTGGAAGATGTTGAGCATACGTATAGCAGTGGGGGAAAAAGGGAAACATAGGAGTGTGAAGAAGCTTTTTCATTCTGTTTAAGTACTATTAAAAATCATCCATGTAAGCAGATTCAGATCAATCGATAGTGGGTCATGATTAAGTTTGTGACATTCATATTATGTTCATTTTTCTGTAGCCAAATGGACGTGGGAAGAGCATGAGGCACCATCTTGGCGCAAGACAGCACAACAAACACCAGAGGAAAGTCAGCCACAAGAAAGTTGTCGAGAGGATGGGTTTTACTTCGCTTGCCAAGCACTGCAGATTGGTCAGGAGCTGGTCGGGAGTCACTGATACAGCTGAGCAGTGCCCATGTGTCCTCCTGAGGCTGCTTTGTGATGCCGTCCTCATCTGTGAAGGTGTAGATTCTTGCCTTCCACCAAGAAGGACTGACAGTGAAAGGCAAATGGGGAAATCCAACCTCTTTTTTTTTTTCTCCTCCTTATTTTTCCTGATTGTGAGTTTCATGTTTGTGTTATTTGGTCAGCTCTAGAATATTCGCTATTTTCTTCTGCCCACCTGCTGAGTGAAATGTTGCCTGCTACTGTTAGTCACCTCATTAGCCTGAATCTTGTCCTGTTTTTCTACGTGGTGGTGGGAATTTCTCTAGCTGGCTGGAGAGTTCTAGGTCAAGTTTATGTAATAACAAGGAGAAGGTGTCAGAACTCTTAACCTTTCCTGGTTTTCTCTTGGTAACTTCATACTGCTTTCTATTTATTAAATCTTTGCCCGTGGAGTAGGAAGAGCCTTGCATACAGAACTAACAGTAGGTACTTCTACACATCATGCAAACCAGTGTGTTATGACACAATTGCAAGTCCAAGAAATACTGCATCTATCTGAACACTTCTGAGACCAAACCACCGAAAGATTGACTGTATCCATAAAGCTGAATTATTGGTCATCAGCCATGTTTTTTGAAGTTAAACCACCTGTGATTCTATTTAAAATAACTACTTTTTTTTTCTTATTTAAAAGTTGAGGTTTTTTTTTTAAATAAGCTAACTAAAAATGAATTGATTTTCAAAAAAAAAAAAAGCTAGTTATGGTTTTCTGACAGTCACCTTCCTTTCCTACAGAAATCTCAGGGAATAACTAATTGGTAAGCCTTCTCTTTTTTATTTTTTTTTTTAGATTTAGATAAATTTTAATTACTAAAACATATGGTATGTTTGTATGAACCTAATACTTAAGAAAGTAAGCTTGACAGTAGTAGAGACCCAAGTCCTTTCATGAATTTACAGAGCAGAAATGTCACAGCTGTTTAGCAAAAGCACAGCCTTTAGCAAAGCAAGCGCCCCGTGTCTCCAACCTAACCTAAGGTGAAGCACAGTTTGGTCTTCAGATCCAAGTTTCCCTTCAGTATAATCTCATGACAAGTGTCACTCACAATGAACCATGAGGTCAATATTCATAGAACGATTCACGTACTGCTAGGAATGAAGAAAACCAAACCCAAACAAAGAAAAACCCAGGTACGTGCGACAGACAGTGTGCTCAAGCCCACAGCACTGAAACGCAGGGTGCTGGATTGTATCATCAAATGCCATGCGTGAGTTGTTCCCTATTCATGTTTTACGTTTGAAGGATTCTAAAAAATGTCGAGCAGGAAGAATATTTGGTTTACTCTAAGTAACCTTCCTTTTAATTACGCCTAAGAATAACCGGCTGTTTGGTGCAGGCATCTCCTTGCCTCTCGCGAACCGAGGGCAGATGGAGCCGCGGGCTGTGGCCGGGACCCGCACCCCGCGGCTCGCAAGAAGACGCTCCTTAGAGAGGCGGTGCGGGGTCACCTGCCAGCGAGAAGCCAGCGCTTCCCTTGCGCCCCTCCCGCCGCCCCCGGCCCCCGCCCGCGCCGCGGGGCGA
>JANHFX010015573.1:0-22174 GCA_027560015.1 Chloroceryle amazona
AGCTAATGATAGTCCTTTGATTATTTATAATTCTTCAGCCAAGGCAACAAAAAATATGTCAGCCTCTACCCTTGACCTTTCTTCTCGGTTCCCAAGTTTTCCAGCTACATCATTGTTTTCAAGATACAACGCATACAGCGCTGATCTGCATCACTTGTCGGAATATTCGTCGGAAAGCATCACATCTCCCGGACTATGTGCCTTGGCAAAAAAAAAAAAAAAATCAGCGCGCTTTTTTTTTTTCTTCCTTTGCTTTTTTTTTTTATTTATTATTATGTTCTTGTGCGATAGTAAGCTTTCCTTCACGTATTTTACTGACCTGCTGCGAAAAAAACTAGATCTAAAAAAAATCCTTTTTGTTTGTTTTCTTCTGCGCTAGGAACTCTTCTATAGCTTTTGTCAACGGTACCTCTCGAAGGTACCTCTGTGCGGCTACGTCTCACTTGCACTGTGAACTTTCAGTCCGCCCTCCTCCCTTCCCCCGAACACGAGGCCACCGGCAGGGCCTGAGCCGGAGGGCAGGGAGCAGCGAGGGGTCGGACCGACCTCTCCTCCGCCCGCCCGCTGCGATGCTTTGGCACCACGCAGGAGGCCTGATCGCTCTGTCGGAATAGGAACAGGCGTGTCTTTGGAGGTGGCGAAGGTGATCGGGCGATGCCAGACGTGAAGGGCTATTTCTCTCTCACCTTCCATTGGTAGGTAAGAACCTACCAAGCATTTCTTCTTGCGAAGCACCAGCAAGATGGAAAAGGAGAGCGGGTGTATACTTCAGCTGTGGGCAGGGAGTGTAAAAGCAGCAGCATGATTGAAACGAAGCTTTTTAAGCAATGCTGAGGCATCAGTTCGAGCCAAAGCTGTTTTGGGGGTCCCTAATAGGTGTCATTGAAGTTCCCACTCAAATAGTCCTACAGCGAAGAACATCACGCACCACTAGTTAGCCCGTAGGTGCACAGACGCTCCACACACTCAGAGCCAGAGCTAGAGATGTATCCACGGCTCAAAGCATCAAACCTGACTGCTTGGCAGGGAATTCTCCCCGCTCTCCCTTCAGCCCTTGCGGCCAGGTGGGAGGTAACCCGCCGGTGGCCTCGCGGAGGCGGCGGGGCTGCGAGCTGCGGGGAGCCCCGCTGCCGCCGGGCCGGGGTGCTTGGCTCTCGCCCACCCCCCGGTCCCGCGCAGCACCCTCGCTCCGCTCCTGCGCCCCTTTCCACGCCAGCGCTTGAAACGGAGCTGGGCTGGCTACGGTTTTCCCAGAACAGGGGGCTGCTCTGCTGCAGACATGCCTGCTCAAGTCCTCAGTCAGTTTCAGAGCAGTTTAACGACACCGAAGCGGAGCTGGGCTCTGACCCGGCCAGAGCCGGAGTGGGCAAGCCCGGAGAGCCCCGCTTGAAGGGAAAAGTCAAAGCACGGTGGTGTGGGGATGTGCTGGACGTCAGGCAGGAAAGGAGTGGTGGAGGCCAGCTTCCGTCTTCGCCCTTCTCTGTCTTCTTCATTTCAGGACGGGAATCCTCATACTATTTTTTTCTATGGTTTTTGGAGGTTTACTGAAAAGTAGCAGTTTTATGCACAGGTTGCACAAGCTACTGGAACTGTAGCAGCAGTGGAGCTTGACTACTCACCAGTACCTCAACTCCTATTTATTAGTGCCAGAAGTGTTTGGGTCTGATGTCTGTCTGTCATTTTCAGGTAAATATGCCAGGTCCTGTTGGGTCTGTTACACTGAGAAAGGCATACTGACTTCAGAAAACCTCAAACCTTGCAATTATATTTAAAATGGTAAAGACATTCAAGCCTCAGACTGCAGTCATTTTCAAATCTTATAGCAAAATTACCACAATATCACACTGTTTAGAGGCACATAAAAATATTGGTCTCGTCTAATACGTATAATTTGCACACGGTATTAATAGAATCAACTGGCAACTCCACTGAAATGTTTGTAATGACTTGATTATGGGTGTTACAGTTCTGTAGGCCTGGTGGTTTAGTTTTTGAGGGCCTGCGCTTTTCTTAAAGTTATGAGTGAAGTTGTCACAGCACATATACATAATGTAGTTTACTCCATTAATTTTAATAACTAAATACATATATTAACGGATCATATTTGGCTATCTGTTTTTATTCTTAGCCTGTTTAAAAGATGTATGCATTTCCACTGTGTTATAACGGATAGGGTAGAGCTGTATAATTTCAATCTTGTAGTTATGGTAGGAATAACTATTAAATCTTCGATTGGAACTTGTTGAACTATTCTTCACAAAAGCTTCTCAGATTCTTTTTTATATTCTATAAACAGCATAATTTACAATGTCATTCTATCTCTTCTATAGTTTTTTTCTAACACTTCAGCATTAGTAACAGTTGGTGTATTTTCTTTCTTTGCTTTCTTTTTTTTTTTTTCTTAGATGTGTAGTCACTCTTTTTGCTAATATAACTGACTTATTTATCCATTGATGTGTGCTGCATTTTAATGATGAGGTTTTGTTTTATTCAATAGTACTTTTTAAGAAGATAGTTTGGATCATATTTTAGTTCAGGTCTAAACTGTTGCTTTGATTTTTAATTCCCAGTGTA
Source organism: Chloroceryle amazona (assembly GCA_027560015.1). Lineage (NCBI taxonomy): Eukaryota > Metazoa > Chordata > Aves > Coraciiformes > Cerylidae > Chloroceryle > Chloroceryle amazona. Next base: position 2,575 of record JANHFX010015573.1, read on the forward strand.
GATCTCGGCAAGTTTTTACCTGTGAACAGATTTTCACTCAGATCAGACTATACATTTTTATGTATTTATACATTTACATGCATTTTTGGCTGGACTTTAGGCTTACTAAATTGTAATTATCTTCCCCCTTTTGCTTCTTTTCTCTATATTAGTATGATGAAGTCCACAAGGCCTGTATCTCTTTGGTATTTGTTCTTTCTAGTAACACAAGAGTATATTTGAATGATAACACAGTTTGAGCTTGGCCTGTATCAAACAGCACTAGCCCATTGAAAGCATTGCATCAGGGTAACAGTGAGACCAGAAATAAAGTTAATTTAAGAAAGGAATAGTAATTGAATGAAAATACTTCTACTAAAACAAAGTATCATGAGAAAATCCTTCGTATCTGGTGCTTAGAACAAATATTGACTGGTAAACTAATAATATAGTTTTTCTTAACAAGAAAGTTAATCACATCCTTTGATGAATTATTGGTCTAGATGACATAAGAAAAAGGAAAAGAGACTGTTCACATTTTTTTAAGGACTGGGTCTTTGTAGTGGTTAAATCACTGTGACAATGAGTAGAACTTAGCATGCAACCATGAGCTGCATCATTGTACTCTACAAAGTAGCACTGAGTTTATTTTATTGATTCACTGCAGGTTTTTTCCATCCAAACTGCTGTTTCTATCTCATATGTTTCACTTTACTTACACATGGTACCTTCCTGCCTAAGATGGCAATTTTTAGAATTGTGCCTGGGACTGAGAACGCTCAAATAATAATGAAAATATCACATCCACTGTTAATTCTTCATGCATAACTAGGCTGCTTCAATGTACAAGACATTTTATACAATATGGATAGACATTTTTATTTTTCTTTTCTATGTGTATTCTACTGTTTCCTCATATGTTTTGCATTGTTCGCAGACAAGATAAATTTTAGAAGTCTAAGTCACGATGTTTGGAGACTTACAGACAGTATTAAGAACCGTAAAGAATTAAGAGCATTTATAAACACAACAGGCCCAAATTAAGATCCTCAGTTCAGCAGCTGGAAGCTTTTTGGGGTTAATTACTACATGGAAAAAAAACACATGCAAGGAGCTATGTACTCAATATATTTTCCACCCTCAAATTAAAAAGGCTACCAATGGAGCAAAATATTGGTTAACTTTGAGCACAGATAGTGGAACCTGACCTGAATTTTTTTAGTTGTGTTCACCTATGTCCATAAGTTCAAATATTTAACACCTGGATGCTTTTTGAATGCCATGGGATTCTCAAAGTCAGATACAAAACCAATCTAAACAGAGCAGATGTTTTGAAAGTAAGGAAAGTAACAAGCCATATTCTGCAGAACTGCATTGATAATGGGCATGGGAATACTTGATTTCTGTTTCATCTTTTATTCCTTTCCCCAGCTTTTCCATGAGGGTCAGAGAGTTAGACAACAACATCATCATAGAGTAGTTCACAGGTGTTTGTTTTCTCTCTCTTACCTTGTCTCAGGCCAACTAGTGCAAGCATTAGTTCATACTGTGCTGGCATCACTGCTGTAATTGCAGTATCCCAGAACACTGTTGCCATAAACATTTCTATACTAACCTTAATAATTCTAATACTTCATGGAAGCAGTTTTGGACTATTGCCATAAGCATTTCTGTACTAACCTTAATAATTCTAATGCTTTGTGGAAGCAGTCTTGGTGCCGTTGAACTGATGTAGTAGATACTGCCAGCGTAACTCACAATAATCTCACAATCCTTACAAAGCCTGCTCTGTGCAATTTCCTTCTACTTCACATTATTTACTTGGTCTAAACTACTTACTGTTTCATACAGTGATGAATACCAGTTCATTTAGTTCAAATAAAATAATCTCTTCAGATATTGATTGGTGCTCTGACTAATCCCCAGCTCATGAGTCCATCTTGGAACCTGTTGGGAAGTTTCCCCATAATGCAGTGCTACTGCATGGCTGAACAAACTTGTGTGTTAATATAACAAATTTCTACTTATACAGAAGCTTCCTGTGAATTTCTTACATTGTTACAAGTTTATACACTCTTAAACTATGATGAAGTCTATAGGTATAAAAAGGTCTTCTCTGACAGAAACTGGAGCATTCAGTGGAAGAGTGTGGTCAAGTTCCTTTGACATCTCAATTCTGCTGTAATTTTGTTTGCTTGTTTGCTTCTGTTATGGGTTTTTGTGACTGTAGCACTGCCTTGAAGTCCTGGGAGCAGGACATCCAAACAATTCCCATTCAATATTGCACAGAAGCAATAGAACAACCCTCTGTGGGGGAAGGAACCGCTTAGTGCTGAGAAAACCATTGGACCCCTGCATCTTCTCTGACCAACTGAGCTGCTAGTAATGTCAGTATGCTCAATACAAAACCTGGATCCTAGTAGTCACTTGCTTTAAGGTGCTAGCCTTTCTCTCCTAACTCAACATACTTTGTCATCTTTTTTTAGGTTTTCTCATCTTGTTTTATCCTTTGTCCATTCATTGCCACATTTTTTTCTTCTGTGTCCATCTTCCATGTCCTTATTTATCTGTCTCCCTTAGCTCAGTCTTGCCATTTCCATGTCTGACACGACATTAAAACTACTCTTACTCTTTCAGTTGTTTTTATGAAAAGCAGCATCCCTATATTTGTGTTTAGCTGTACTTGGTTGTTTATAAAGATCTCAAAGAAGGAATTGTCTTTCTGCATGTTTATATAATGCTGACTACATCTGAGACTCTGAAGCCTAAGTAGCAATAAAACAAATCATCCATTTTACACTGACGTGCCTACTTTTCTTAAAAATTATAAGTTCAAGTAATTAGGGACTCTGGTGACTCCTCATGCAACTACAGTTGTGTGACTAATTATGCTACCCTTTTCCACTACATTAAAACTTATACTTGAAACAACACATAAGTATGCAAGAGTGAAAAACATTTCTGGATTTGTTTGCCTTTGTGTTCCTAAAAGTTGCTTGTCAATATGAACATGTTTTGGGGAAAATGGTGGCCTGTGGATGAAATCTAACCTTCAAACAGAGCTGATATCAAGTAACTTTACAATTTATCATCTGACTGTTCATAGTGTTAGAAAAGAGTACTGGTGTATGTGCATTTAACTGTACTTCACGCCTCTGTGCATGTACTACTTGCACTGTTTTCCTAATAGTGAGTTAATTCATACACATACAATGTAGATCTTTTAAAATTTTATTTATTTATTTATTTGTGCATTTTGTATTGTAACTATTGTTTAGCTTTACTTGAGAAGCGTAGAATGAAGGAATAAATGTAAGAAGATAATAAGAAGCGTTTAACAACACCTGCAGGATGACTTCAGTCAGCAGGACAAATCCATGGGACTGGTGGGGATGCAGCCAAGGATATGGAAAAGTAGATGAAGACATGCAGGTGCAACTTTCTAGTTCAGGATCTGAACCTGAGCAGCGAACAAAGTACTTCTGGGGGACAGTCACTGGTGGGGCCCCTCAGCAGTTCATGTGTGAACCCATATAATTTCTTACTAACCTAGGAGCTAGGATAGAGTGTACACTTAGCAAGTTTTCAGATCATATCACATATCACATGGGAATGGCTCTTTCAGTGGAGGGCAGACTGTTATTCTTAAGGACATTAATAGTCTGGAGAAAGAGTGCAGCAGGAATCTCATGAAGTTCAGCACACGTGAATGTGGATTCCTGGCCTTAGTCTGGGAAGATATCCTCTTTCCATCCAGGCTTGGCATCAACTTCAAAAGCAGCTTTGTGAAAAAGGACCTTAAGGCCCCAGTGGACAACAGAGAGAACATGAGCCAGCAGTGACCAGAAGTTAAACTGAAGAATACCAACTGCATACTGGGCTGTGATACTGTGAGTGTAGCCAGTAGGAAGGAAGTGATTATTAGAAAGGTAGATGTCAGTCTCTTCTCTCAAGTGACAGGATGAGAGGAAATGGCCTCAAGTTGTATCAGGGGAGGTTTATATTGGATATTAGGAAAAAAATCTTCACCAGAAGTGTTATTCTCAAGCACTGGAACAAGCTGCCCAGGGAGGTAGGTCGTTGAGTCACCATCCCTGGGATTAAATATGTAGACATGGTGCTTAGGGACATGGTTTAGTGGTGGGCTTGGTAGTGCTTAGTTGGACTTGATCATCTTAAAAGTGTTTTCCAACCTATACGGTTCTATGATTCTTTATTTAGTACTTGTTAGACTCCATATGAAGAACTCTGTCCATCATTTTAGCTTCCCAGTGCAAAAGTTATTGACATGCTGTCAGTGTATTGGAGGGCTACTAAGACTACTAGAAGTCTAGAGCATGTGATGCTGAGACACTGGGCAAATTATGCTTGTTCAGCAAGAAGAACAGGCTAATGGAAGATTTTATTGATGCCTTCAGGCTCTTATTGGTAAAGTATAATCAAGATGGAAACACTTGTCTTAGAGTGGCAGGATGAGAAGCAGAAGACACAGCTTGTTATATGGGAAATGATGATTAGATACCCCCCCAACCAACCAACCAACCAACAAACAACAACAACAACAAAAATAAAAGTGCCCAGACAATGAACTCACTATTTCTGAAGATATTAAAAACTGAACTGCACAAGGCCCAGAGGAATCTGACATAGCAGAACCTTTGTGAGATGAGGGTGGAACTAGATGACCTCCAGAGATCCTTTCCCACCAAAACTGTTTTATGATTTTGTGACAGTTGGACTCAAAGCAATATAGGAGTGGAATTAACATCCTTGACCATGTTACAGGGCCATCTGGGACAGTCTACGAAGATGTGTCAATAATACATGTGGATGTAATGCATCAGTTGTTATTGACTACAGATACATTTATTTCACAACTTTGACTTCTTATCAGAATGCACTATATAACAATACTGATGCTTCTCTTTCTTCTGGGTGTATAGTACAGCTTATATATAGCCATGTGTCAAGGTTTAAGGTCAAGGCCATCTGCTAGACCTATAAGAGATGCTCTCTGTTAGCCCCTCTCCCCTCCCCAAAAAGGAGACAAAGGAAATAAGGGATACTTACTGATTAGAAAAGAAAGCTAGAACAGTTTTAGCAACAATAATAATAATAGTAATAATAATAATAAAATGGAACATATACAAATATATACAAATGCAGTATTGAACCCAAGGTCTTTCCTAATGGCAATTACATCATCATCACCACTGATACTGTGGAACAGACACTGGGGATGTCCCAGACACAGCAGGAGACAGGAAACAGGTTTTGGAGCTGGATTCTAGAACTGGATTCAGGAACATGTGGATCAGGATCAGAGGCAGAACAGACAGAGTCCTCCTTGAATGCCAGCTATTGAAGAAAAGAGCTTGACCCTTGTGATTCCTCAGCTTTATACTGAGTATGACACATATGGGATAAAATCCCTTGTTGGTCAGTTTAGGGTCACCTGTCCTGTCTGTTACTCTCCTTAGGTGTGGCCTTTTACTTTCTACACCACCAATGTGGTACACAAGGTTTAGCAGTGACATTGATGTGCGCACCAGCTCTTGGTAGTAACTCTAAACATTGGGTGTTATCATATTTAGAAGCAGTCACTGCCTGTGAAAATCTGCCATTAACTTCAGAAAGTGCAGTTAGTTAGCAGAGACCAAGCTGAAAAGTAAAATCACTGAACAGAATTGTTCTGTTCTAACTCAAACCAGGACACCATGATAGCTAATAAGATTCAGCCTGATGCAGTGAACAAGCCATATTAACAAGATAGAGACATCTGTCCACCTTTATCAGCAAGCAGCACTGTTCCATCTTTATCAGCAAGCTATTTCTCTGTTCAGGAAAGAGTGAAGAGGAAGAAGAAAGGACTGAGCAAGGTCTGAGGAGTAGTCATCATCCAGCTGATTAACTGACTTTTTGACCCAGCTGGTACTTTAATGGTCTACTCCAAGGGACGTAACAGAAATAGACTTGCATACAGTTGTGCAGGATAGCACTGTGAGAAAATGGAGCCATGACTTATTATCATGTATTTTACTTCTGAGGAGAATTTCTTTGAGTACACAAGTGAGGGTTCTTCCTAGCCGTAGAGCTTTTGTCTATGGCCAGGCGAACACAATTCATCTCTCTTGGCTTGTGATGTCCCAGGAGAGCCTCTTAGCTCATTCCAAGATTTAGATTCTTTGTCATTTGTTACATAATAACAAAGAGCAAAGTCACTAAGTGTAAAATGTGTGAGGGGGAGCAGGAATGACTTTAAATGTTCTTTTTAGTGTTGAAATGGAAGTGTTCTCTGACCTTTCTTAATCCTAATTATTGTTAATGAAAGAACAAGTACTGCTAAATAAAAGATACACTCTTAATTGTGGAATTAACTGTAATTACATGCCATTCTGCAGTATTTCATAATTTTGTAATTGCTTAAAGTGTTGGTATTTAGTGAATATAATTTACAGTAAGTCCTTTATTCTTTTTGTGTCTAACCAATAATCATCTTTGTAATAGGTAATAGAATCATGAACTGAACAAAACTGTACACATCAGTGTTCAAAACATTTCTATTTGTCTTTTGTTTCTGTAGGAATCCAAAACAAAGTTAATCTGATCAACAGGGATCAATAGAAAAGTGAGTGAAGATTCTTTCTTTGAAGCCAGTGAAGGCAGTGAAATAATCCTTCCAAACAATGAAGGCCTTTAATTCAGTCTCAAACACTGAAAGGCATTGTGAAGTGGGATTTGCAGTGTTTCTGGCTTTAATTTAAACTGTACAAGCAGGTGCAGTAATGGGAGGTGAAATACTTTTATTACATTATTTCAGTACCATAAGACAAAAACCACAGAAAAGTCTCAGACCTGATTTATTAATGGCTGCAATAGTAAAAAAAGTCTTAGAAGAGCTTCTTTCTGTCTTACCCTCCATCTCCCCAGCCCCAGTTTTAATGTGTCAGTCTTCCTTTCTTTGTGAATTCATCAGGTCTGCAAGCTGAAGGACATCTGCATACTTGAGACTCTCTACCAGTGTGAATTGGCTACCTCCGGAATCAATGTCAGCCAGTTCTTCAGCTTCCTGCTACCTGGTGCCTTCACTTGAAATGCCCATAGTGGACTGGACTGCAGAGGGTCCTTCTGTGATTTTCTGGGGCTGAGGAATGCATAAGACAATCTGGGATGGCTCTACCACTGTGAGTCAAAGGTGGTTGGTTCATCAGGTTGGTAACACACAGCCAATAGGGCAGGGACTAGCCAGACAGGACACTGTCCCATCATTTCCAAGTAAGGGGAGCAGGGCAGGCCTGGAGGTGGTGACAAGGGTCAGCTGAGAGTCCAGAACACTTGGCATCAGTTGGCGAAGAGGCAAGTCTAAGGAATGTAAGTTGGCAAAGCAGGATCAGGTCTGGTGGCAGTGGCTGGTGTCGTACTCAGCCCAGTGATCACCAGACAGGTCTTGTAGTGAGGTGGCAGGTCTGGGGTCAAGCTGGAAAGTTAAGTCCTGGGTCATGGTCCAGTCCAGCAGAGTGCATGGCTGTGATGGACCTGGAGACAGGCACACCTACAGCATAGCTCAGGCAGGGACTAACATCTCTGGGCTGAACGGAAGCAGGTGACCTGGGACACGGGCAGGGGAATGCAGGTCTACCCAGCCAGGGTTATTAATGCCTGTTAGTGCCCTTGGGGGCCTCAAAAAGAATATGAAACAGTGGCTGATGAGAAATCTAAGACCAGGAGTAACAGGTGAGTCTTTGCTGGAAGGTGAGTATTGGACAGAATAAAGGAGGTGAAGAGGGGCCTTCTGGCACATGCGTAGGCTGGCCAGGGGAGTACATGGATTCTGATTATGCTGAAGCTGGTGGTAGTGATTTTATGGACAGCAGGAGGAGGATGACTTCACTCACTACAATTCTGTCTACTGCACAGGCTTGTAACAACACTGCATGCACTAGAATCCCTGTTGTCAGTCACCATTAACACATTTAGGGTGATAGGAGTGATTTCTTAGTAATCTTCTGACTTCTGCTTCTTCTCCTGATTTGCTTACTTCATGGTCAGTCAGAATCTAGCTGTCTAACACAATATTACTATTAAATATTTACATTCATTTCCATAACTCTTACAGAAGGAACTGAGGACTGATTAATAGTTCTTTGTGTCTTGATCTTTTTTTTTTTTTTTTGGGTCTGTCTTTCCTTTTCCTGTAATGTAAGAAGAAGTTCAGCTTTTGAACCATGGGTCAAAATGTTTGTCTTGGCCCTAGGCTAAACTTGTTGATTTTACTACTTCATGCTTTTGTTTGTAGAATCTAGGAAGGTATAGATGAGAAAAATCAGACTTACTGTGGGCTCACAACTTTAATCATGATGACTGCAATTATTATGAGGACCATCTCAAAGAGATTTGGTTCATACGCTGTCTTTGGGGTTTTCTGTCTACCTGCAAGAAAAAATACTGTCCTCCAACCTACCTACCTCCAGGAACTCAGAGACCATCAAAGCTGTCACAGAAGATTGGTTTCATGGCACTGGGGTGAGAGGCATGATGCCAGAGTGTTGTTCTTATCTTCAAATAGCATCTCTCTGAATAAGCTCGTCTTTGTTTCAGGAGCCATGTGTTTTGTATGCACTGTTCATTTATTTTTTCAGTTGCATGTTCAGAGATAACAAGGGTTGCACTAATTGCCTAAATAAGATTTGGAATTTAACAAATTATAATGTTCAATAACATATTTTTCTTTGACAAAAACAACACAGGTAGTGTCTTCCTAGTCTGACAGCACTGGGAACTAGAGTTTATTCAGAAGTGCAAGAATGAGATTCTAATAATGTAAGAAAATAAAAAAAATGCTATTTATCACCATTTCAGTGTCATCAACTTGTAATTTTTATTGTTCTTCAGAATAATGGGATTTATTGAAGCAGTTTATCCTCAACTCACATGATACATATTGTGCATGAAGAATGAAGAGGATTCTAAATAGCAAAAAATAAAAAAGCGCCTTAAATTTAACAGAAATCCACAGTGAGGAGAGCTACACTTAAAAAAAACCTCTCCTGTTTATATCTGGATCAAGCAGAAAACAAGTAGATATGGAAAAGACAAAGTACAGTTATTAAAATCACACAAATAAAGATATTTGCATAGTTACTGCTGTGCTCAAATGAAAGAAGATAATTGTATATATGAAAGGTTTTCAACAGCTGTCTTTGGAATCAAAGAATTAGATAAACATTCTGGCTAATATGAATCTGGGTTGTATACACCAACACTGAATATGCACAAATTGCTAAATGGTTAGTGGACACCTGAAATTCTATTTATTACTAGAGATCAATAGTGCCTGAAAGACTTGTTCAAAAGAGCAGGCAAGCAAACAATTACATAGCATCTGGACTCAGCCTATACAAAATTCACTACAGTAAGAACAAATATTCTGACTGGATAAATAACCTTAGTCCTGTACGGCAGTAGCCATAACAGGAAACCTTTCAGATGGTAATTACATAAAATTAAGGATGATACAGTGAAAAAGAGTATTGTAAATCAGACAGCAGGGAATTTCAAGGATCACAAATCCTTGCCTAATATAAATTACAGTAATAAATTCTAGCATGGATTGTTTCTTTTATAACAATGGTAACCAAGAAAATAGTTATTGTGAGCTAAAATTCCAGGACATTTAAATCATCATACTCCCTAGAAGTTTAATTGTTTTATTTAGTTTCCATCTTGTTGAAAAGTGAACATAAACAATAGATATAAAACTATTTGATTGTATAAATTAATGTCCGTTTGCTTATATCCTGTGTTAAGTCAGCATATGACACTCTTAATGTAGCTATTATGGTAGCAGGAAATAAATAGTTAACCTTATTCCTTCTCTCATAGATTTTTAGCATGACCTTAGTGACATACATTCATGTATCAAGAATTCCATTGAAAACTGTGGAAATATACCAGTATAAAACTGGCATGTGAGTCACTTGGCAGAAGTTATTGTCTCCTGGATCTTCTCACTATTACAAAACACTCAAAAAACAACTGCCTGAAAGATGAGAATAGAATATTAAAAAAATTCTTTTAAGATTAACTCCCAGAATGCTGTGTCTTGCTTTTCATCTCACTGGAGTTATTAGTCATCTCTCAGATGGTTTAACAGGGATGGTCATTGTACTGTAACCCTGGGCTCTGATTGTGGGGATGTCCTTATGTTGTAATTAGAGAAAAGATATTGCCTCAGAGAAAACTGTAATATAAACATGAACTGCTCTGGATAACGTTAATCTATTTTGATATGAAGTGATCTGGCGTCATGGGAAGCCAAAGGTTTTGTTCATGTGGTTTACAAACAAAAGAAGAGCACTGCAAGATTACAGAAAAACAAAACTCCAACAATGCTTATAATTTGGCCTGGGGTTAACTCTACAGTACCTGCAGGCAATTTCATGCAATCCAAAATACCACTAGTGAATTCCAGTTCTCTGTAGAAGGCAACTCATAATGACATTGGCTAAACATCGTGCCCTTATGACTCTTAAATGCCAAAGCAATTATTTGCATAAATTAACCTAGGATCCAATAAGTTTCTGGTCAAATACTCCCCAAAGGAAAATACTTATGTGGCACATAGCATATTCCTGTCCTTTGACAACAGTTAAAAAAAAAATAAATATTTTTTTTCACCTCTGTTCTTAGGATTAAAATTTCACTGCCCTTAACATCTTCAACAGGTCCTGTTCAAAACTGGAACTTCAATTCTATATCCAGCCACGTGAGGTGGAGAGTGGCAAACAGTTTCTGCGATTCCCCCTCAGAATGGTAATGGCTTGGAACCAGTCTGTGGAAACTCTGTGTTGACAAGTGTACAATTACACAGCATCATCTGATTCCACTATCTGTGTGATATACTGATTAGCTGTGAAAATAGATTATACATAGATTATGCCCCTGAATTGTTCTGCAGTTCTTCAAGAAACTGTAAGAGAAGATTTGGACCTATTATTTGAGTACTTCAACATTATATTCTATTATATCTCTGATTCAGCCTACTTTGGGGCTTCAGCTAAAGCAGAGTCATTCTCAGAACAAGATAGAAACATTAGTAGTAGCGCTAATGCCTTTACAGTGTGGCAAGAAGGAAACATAATTTCTAGACTCATGGGATTGCTTTATACAGGACTGGTTGTACTGGGACTTGCTGCTGAGCAATGATGTAAAAGGTAAACTCTCAGAAGACCCAGAGTTATGGCTTTCAATATATCTTCTGTTTAGATGATGGCAGCATTGTCTGATACTTAGGGCATGCAAAAAACTAATCTCTTTTATTTCCTTTTTATATTTTTTGAGATAATGAAAGTGTTAGGAGATGAGCAATTTCTTTGCAGAGAGTTTGTTGTTTAGTTCCATTAAATCAATAAGAAATGAGGTATTAAAATACCTTAAGAGATAAATATGACAATTTTTCTCTCTGTTTTTCCAGTGTGGTTTGTCTTCACTGTGTCTGTCATTCAGGCAGCAAAGACTTCATGGTATAGAGGATGATTTTTTTTTGTATTGTCAGTGTCTAAGAAATAGTAAGGTATGAACATAGAGATTAAATTAATATTAAATCTTAAATATTGTATTTAGCATGGTGGAACTGTACCATGTGCTCTGTAATAAATTAGTTACTTATATTCCATTAACCTATGATAATTCCCAGAATGCAGTTACACCAATTCTTGTATTTTTCTATCAAACACTTTAGATCAGGGCCTTGACAAAACAGAACTGAGTATTGCACTGCTAAATAGTCTCTTCACAAACCAAGGAATTATATTTCTAACAAGTCCTCAAGTGAACTTGCAGTACTGAATTCTTCTGGGTACCCTCGATTCCTGTGTTTTCACCAAGGAATTGTGGAGAAAAGTGGAAGCACGTCCTCCTCAAATCCCTCCTCTGTGACTGAGTCCAGTGTCTGGGTTCCCACTTCTCACTTGCAGAGCCTGGAAAAGTTCAGTCTTCTTCCCATGTGTTTTTTTTTTCTATCAAACCAAGCTTATCTGCTCTCTCCTACAATAGCTGCAGATGGTAATAATAGCACTGGTAAGCAACCAGGTGAATGGCAAACCTTCCTTGAAACACCCCAGCCTCTACTGATGAGGAGGCTTGCATGCAGCACCATCTGTCAGGGGTATTCATTTATCATTAACTAACCGGGGAGACAACATGAGATCAAATGCCACCAGAAGAGAGACAACAGCTCTGTTTTAAATGCTGTACATTTGTTTCAAGGAAAAGTTGTGAACAAAATGTAGGGCTAAATGCATTAAATAAATAATTTGCTCTGAGTCAGATTCTGCTATGTTTACTCATATAGAAAAGTACTTTATTTAGAAGGTGAGTGAGCATTTCATGTGGAGTGAAATATCTGAACCAAGAGAAAAGATCAGAATTTTACATTATGTTGTGGGAAATATCAGAAACTCTTCCAAGGGAAAATGTGGTTAGAAAATTTCCAGTGATTGTGGGTAAGTCACTTCATCCTAATGTAGTCCATGCAGAAGGACCAACTGGATAGCTTACTACCCCATTTCTAAGAATTTCTCTGTTGCTGATATTCAAATGATGATTTTGCAGAAGCTTAAATCTCAGCCAAGCTGAGAGCCAGTAGGCCCCAAGCTGATTCCCTGCTGCATTCTTGCTCCAAAGCACATTTGAGGATCCTGTAAGAGTTGACACAATCATCAAGATGAAATGCATATAATACATACAAAAGCAGGATAATGAAGGTTACAGAAGATCCCAAGAGGTCCTCAGTCCAACTTCATGCTCAGAGCAGGGTCAGCTATGGGTTCAAATCAGGATGTGCAGGGCTTTATCCAACTGGGTCTTGAAAAATCCCAAAGATAGAGACTGCACAGCCTTTCTGGGCAACCTACTCCACAGCTTGACTGTTTTCAAGGTGATAAAGCTTTTCTGATATTGAATCTAAGATGGCATTTTTTTGGTGGCTTTTGTTCTTTTGAATGACTGAACAGCTTCAAAAGAAATTATTCTTTGTGTAAAAGAGGAGTTAGTTCCTTGTGCCTTATTTTGTAGGGTATTTAATTCAGAGGGTGTTTTACAAAAATACCTACTAGTTTGACTCTGCCAAATTAAGTAAGTGGATATTTAGGCACATGGGACCTTTGGGTACATTTAGGTTAGGATGGAGGTAGCTGAGGGTCTGAGGATCTTGACTCTAGTAGGCATACTCAAAATCTGCAATAGGTATCCCAGGCCTTTTGCAGCTCTTTTCTTAGGCAAGGGAAACTTATTCTTAGTATTCACTTATCCACAAGTTTTGTGGGGCTGGCACAAAATGTTTGTGATATGAACAAAGAGAGGTTTAGAAGTGTTGATAGCTTGTGTATTTTCAGTTTCACTATGGGAACCACATTAATGAGAACATCTGACTCAGAATGTTAATGCTTATTCTCATACAAGATAAAACAAATAGACAAACTGATAACAATATCACATTTGTGTAGCTGATCTTTTCTCTTTTACACAATGAACTCTTTCCAGGGAAAACAACAACAGCTATAAAACTTCCTGTGGACACTTAATTGATAAATCTATATCAATTAACTTTAAAACACTGTTAAGTACAAATCCAGAAGTTTAAATCAGCAGTAAATTCAATTGTATATTCCATACCCACCAGCCCTATTGTGACAAGCAATTTCTAAGGACTGTTAACAGGGGGTAATATGGAGAGCGGGAGACATCATACAGCATATTAACTCAAGCTCACTGTTGCTACTGAGCAGAGCATGAAGGTGAGAGAGCTTATGAAAACCAGAATGAAAACTTTATATTCTTATATAGCATCAGTCATGTTCCTTTGTACTACTTCTCATTTTCAAATCCCTTCACAGCCAGTCCTGTACAGATTCCACAGGGAAAATTCCACTGAGCCCCTTTTGCTCTTAGAAAATGTGGTGCTCTTTTTCCAGGTATTCTGGAAGCAGACAGTTAATCTGACCCATCAGTGCTTGAGAGGCAGTACTACTTGGCCATTCATCCCATAAATAACTCCAGATGCATCTGGGTTGTCAGTGCAAGCAGGGGCAGGCACAGGATAGTGGAACATTGGAAAGTGCTGTTGTCAGGAAGTTACCTGGAGGGGAGTATAGCATATACAATGAGCTATATGTATGGAAAAATTATCTAGAGGACATGGATGATCTGAGGTGATGTGGTTATGGGTAAGAGGGACAGAAGATATGAGGAAGATCTGCAGATGTGTACTAGTGGATAAATTGCCTTTACTGACACACCCATGGAGCTGGGCTGGGTAGCACTGGTCCCTTCAACCCTTTTCCTATTGCCTGCCATACTATGAAATAGCTACAAACAGCTTCACTTGCCTTTTTGTGAACTTTTTTTTCAATTCTCTTACAGTGTTTAAAGGACACACTAAAGAGGGTGTTCTGACTGACATGATAGTGTTGACCCTGATTCATGGTATTTCTTTACAAAGGGTCTATGTTCAGGAATATATAAAATATGGCCTTTTTTGTTAGTCAGGAATCATGTGGCTTTCAGATGTGTTTTAATTTAAACGCAGTCTTGACTTCCCTTTTGGGTAAGTATTTGAATAATATCAATACGGTTTTTGGTCATGCAAGAATTGATAATTTGCCTTCTGGATGTCTGGGCTGGCATCTTCTGAAATGTTGATTTGGGATATATGTTCCACAAACAAATGTAGAGTATTTCCGCCTTACTATATCTAGCTATATATTATTTTTTTTTCCTGTGGGGGAAAAAAAAGAAAAGATATAAGAAAATCACAAGCAATTAACATATTGTTAAAATCTTAGTTCTGGAAGTGGAAATAAACCATGAAAGCACACCCACAGAACATTAAAACCGCCAGTATATACCTACACATTTAATTCCTGAAACTTTTATTGTTTTTTAAGTAGGAAGAATATCTCACTTGCTCCAGTCATCATAAATTTCAAGACATAGCCACAGCCCCATTATAATGTACCTTTCTAAACTTGATCTTCTCTCCAATATTTTTTCCTCTTGCCCAAGTTACAATGCATTCGGAGGCAGAAAGACAGTAATAGACAACTGTCTTTCTGTAAAATATAGTGAGGTTATTCTGTACAAATGGAATGAACCTCATTTTTTCATTTCAGATCAAAGTAGAAATCTTTTGAAGTTTAGCTATTTGATAAAAAAAAGGCTTTATAACAAGCAGATATAGAAGTTAATAGGACATAGAGATATTTTATTAAACTGCAAACCATTATTAATATTGCAGTTTTAACTTGAAAGAAATATGTGAAATGACACCGGAAATTAATTAGATTATTTCATCATTCTTTTACATTATAAACTTTGATACACTTGCATAGATATATAGGTACATTGATAAAAAGACACAAAGACAAACAGAATTTTAATGAGTGGGGAGCTTTTATCTACTATCACTTTGTGACTTAATTTTTTCTGTTTATACTGCCTATTGATTCCAGTTGAAACCTGCTGTTTTAATGTTGTTATTGATATTCTCTCTGGGTTTTCTTCTAATTCTGGCATTGATATTACCTTGATCGGATTTAGTTTATTTGAATTGCCTGTAGGTTTCAGTCTCAGGAGTTTTTTACTGCTTATAGACATGCAAAGATAAAACCTCTCTTTTTATCTAAAAATCCTTGAGAGACACTGAAAGATACAGCCATTTTCTGAGAACATTGAAAAGAAAGAGACAACAATCAAAAGGAGTATACTTCTCACCCAGCCTGTTCAAGACATCGTTTCTATACACGCTGCATATTCTTTGACGTGCACAGACTTCTCATCCAGCCAGTTCCATTTTACTTCTGCAAACAATACGTGGTGGTTCGTCATAAAGTCACAGAAGGTTCCAAGTTCTGTGTCATGGGCTGCACCTTCACTGAAACATCTCTGGTCCTAGCTAATTTGGGAAGTGGACCTGCGTAATGCTCCATGTTATTTATTTTTGCACCCTGATGAGAAATAGGCTTTAGCACATTCTTCAAATGTAAAAGAAATTCTCCTTTCCCAATGAGAGACCAACGTGCAAGGTTGAGTGAAGTAAATAAGGGAAAACTTGCTATGTGTTTGGGCGAGAGGTAATTTCTATATGTTGTTCCTGTAAGTTGTTATCTGGGAGATGAACTTCCCTGGAAACATTCAAGATCAGGTTGGATGGGACTCTAAACAACTTGATCTAGCTGAAGATGTCACTGTTCACTGCAGGGCAGTTGGACTAGATGACCTTTAAAGGTCCCTTCCACACCAAACCATTCTATGATTCTATAAATCTGATTCTATGATTCCATGATTTCCACAATTTCCCTGAGACCCTTAGAAAGAAATAAGAAAAATAATACCTCAATTAAAAAAAATGAAAATTATAAATGGTTTTACTTTTCAAATTGCAATGTTTTCTTTCTTGTAAAAATAAAACAAAAAAGGAAAAATACTCATACCTCACCTTTTGCTTTTTTAAATCTCTGTCTCTAATTTGTTTTCTTTATTTTCTTTTTCTTTGAAAGTACTTTTTTTTTTTTTTTTGGTTTGAGTTTAATCTTAGTTCCCCTTTTTTTTGTTTCTCTTTTTTTTGTTGTTGTTGTTTGATTGTTTTTGTTTTTTTTTTCTCCCCTATTTTCTTCTTCCCATAAGCCTATAGTTTATTTTCTTCTCTTTGTTCTGAGTCTTTTGTCATCTAACAGTATGTCTTTTTATTTTTTTTTTTAAATAACTATTTTGCAGGAAATAATTAACATTTTCATGCCTTTAATTAAACACAGGTAAAGACTATGAATATATATGTAAACATGTGCTCTGTTTACATGTGGTTTATTTCCTCTGTCCAGTTGCCACAGGCCAGTTATATTAATAGTTTGATATGGTATAGAAATCTTTAAGATCTAGCAATCAGCTTGGGCAGTATAGCATATTCACAGACAGCAAGAAGGTCAAGAATTGTTCTCATATTTTAATACTTCTTTCAAAACAGAGGTTCAATAGACTACACACTTGACTTCCAAATTCTTTTTCAAGACCTGTTCTTTCTCTGGCTTGTCACATTTCATTTCCTTTTCTTTATTATGTTCTAGAAAATTCTAAACTGATAGTCCTGTTTGGGGCTTCCTACCAGTTTTATATCAGTGTGAATCCACTGACTTTCAGGGAGCTGATCATGTTTTGCTGGTGTGTCAGAATACCGACAACTTGTGTTACATGGAAACTCTTGTCTCTAACCATTCCCTCCGTATGTGCATTATTTACTTACTCATCTCTGTCTCATTGTCATTTCAAAAGTTAACTGCCAGCTTCTTAATAGGTAAACAGTTCATCTCAGGTTGGCAGGCACTGAATCAACTCATCTCACACTCTACAGCACTAAAATAGTCTGTTGCTGACTGGCAGTTAAATATTTAATTGTTGGATTCACTAACAGTTAACTGTATCACACAAAATGTTGAATAGCTTTTAATTTTCATATCAATTTATTTTTCACTTTTGTCTGTATTCTGCTTCCTAAGAAGAGTTAGAAGCCTCAGATATATAAATCCAGTAGAATTACAGAATTCTGGCACCTTTTAAAGAAATCAGAAATATGCTCTACTCCAAATATTCTCAAACTCATAAGTGTCTTCTGTGAATCCGTTCAAATTAACATGCAAAAATATCCCAGTCTGAGATGATATTACAGTGTTAAAATCAAAAGGCATTATGAATTGTGCAAGGCACCTTTGATGAACTTTGCTGTTGGAAGGGTTGCAGAATTGGAAATTGTTTAGATCAGAATGGACACATCAGGTTACCTAGTCCAAGCTCTTGCTCATGCGCAGTCAGATAGAGCAGGTTGTTCAGGACTGTGTCCAGCTGATTTTTTAATAGCTCAATGTGTCGTTTTGCTGATCTTGCTTTGCCTTCAGTTCTCCCTCAGATGAATTCAAGGCAGGGTGGAAAGGTTTGAGTGCAAGGAGGAGGGACCATCTGGAGTGCAGGACTGGGGAGGAGGAGGAGGAGAGATAAGGAAGGACACAAAAGGCCTCGGTATGAGCAGAAGTGGAGACTACAGCAGAGGATGTGAAGGGGCAGAGACAGGATTCTGGGGAGAAATAAATAGAAAAAGGAATTTTAGAATATTTCCTATCCAGAACCTGTCATGGAAACCAGATATCCTAACCTCTACATTTCCTGTCGTCAGTGAACAGGTTTGAAGCCCACTGGGTAAAGAATATCATATAAATTGTGTAATGCTTAATCAATATATTTGATCTACTATTGCAAACATTTTTGATGTTAGCTCAATTGGAGAGGTCTATGTTGTGATTCCAAAAGTCAAAATCCTGATTGTGGCCTATGTATTAATACTAATATAGGTTCAAACAGCAGATTTTTCATTATTAGACTCCTTAAGAATCTGGGTGAAAAGAACATTGAGATTGTAAAATCAGAAATAGATACTTGAAATTCCTGAGTCTAAATCACAGAATCATAGAATATTCATGGTTGGAAAGGACCTCCTAGATCACCTAGTCCAACCATACCCATAACAAAAAAACACCTAAAAAACCCCCAAACACCTAAATACTGTCATTAAACATGACTTCAATAACACAAAATACACAAAATAACCCCATACATGCCTGCCACTAGAGCATGTCCTGAAGCACCAGGTCTACCCATTTCATAAATACCTCCAGGGATGGTGACTCAACCACCTCCCTGGGCAGGCTGTTCCAATGCCTCACCACTCTTTCTGTAAAGAATTTCTTCTTAATATCTAATCTAAACCTCCCCTGCTGCAACTTCAGACCATTTCCTCTGGTTCTGTCAGTAGTTACTAAGGAGAAGAGACCAACACCCACCTCCCTACAACCTCCTTTCAGGTAGTTGTAGAGGGCAATGAAGGTCCCCCCTAAGCCTCCTCTTCTCCAAACTAAACATACCCAGCTCCCTCAGCCTCTCCTCACACGATTTGTTCTCTAAACCCCTCACGAGATTGGTAGCTCTCCTCTGGACTCATTCCAGCCTCTCAATATCTTTCCTATAATGAGGGGCCCAGAACTGAACACAGTATTTGAGAATATATGTGCACTTGCTCCTACTTTTGTCTTTTCCCATAACTACTACGCTGCAGCCTTTAATGACAAGGTCTGACACAGGAGAGGCAAGACAGGGCAGAACTCTGTGACCTGTAACTCACTGACTGCTAAAGATGTCTTCTCTGAGGGTGAACCAAGTTTTTGTGCCTGTTGTCTGTAGAATCTGTGCCTTATGTATTGCAGTAAATAGGGCAGGGGAATGCAGAAACAAGCAAGCACAGCCTTACAGCCAGAGACCGTGAATGTCTCTGACTCTACCAGAGACTTATATGAGATATAAAAAGTGACATGCAATCATTCCAGTTGAGCAAAAATCCTGTCTTTCTCACACTCTGTGGATACTTATGCAGGACTCTAAAGCCAGATTTGTGGAAGTGTGGAGTTGTTACTTCTGAAAACTGAGGTAAAACTGACTGTTCTAATCATAGATGATTTTGAATAGAGGAAGGAAGGAAGGAAGGAAGGATGGAAGGAAGGAAGGAAGGAAGGAAGGAAGGAAG
>JANHFX010015574.1:9959-33695 GCA_027560015.1 Chloroceryle amazona
AAGTGTGTTCTGCTCAGATCTGATGAGGAAAATAACTCAGAGGACTTTTGACAGTAAGTACAGGTTAGATAACACTAAGTGACAAGAACCATGCCTGAAAACTTCAGCACTAACAACATACATTGGCAGTCAGTACCAGCATGTGTTTCCCACTTCTGTTTCCCCCATCCCTTATCCATCTTAGGAGAATAAAGCTCATGAACAATGTACTAGCAAAATCTTGACACTACAAGAAGGTATCTACTGATTTGAGACATTTACTTAGTATCTGAATTATGTGCTGATTTTGTGGGACTATCAATATAATCACAGATTAACTGTGTGCATAATGGCACAATTAGAAAATGCAAGTGTCTTATTTCCAGTGCTGGACTTGCTCTGAAATGGGCTTACATTCTGTATAGAGAAAACATTTTGGCATATACTAAGCTCTTGAGCATCCTGTTCCAAAAAAACCCTAATTGCTCATTTGAGTACAGCATGCTTGTATTTTAGCAGTACTGCTTGCAGTGTGCTGCCTTCTACCTGAAACAGCAAGGGAAGTCATCAGATAGTTAATGGCATCCTGATAACAGCAACAGACAGATAATGAGCTGTAGAAATTCTAAGCATTAATAGGAAGGGAAAGTCCACCAGTTCAGCAGGGTAGAAAGAAGGGGAAAGAATTTCTCACTTCAAAGCTCCCTTGCAACAGAAAAAATATTCTGCCAGGAAAATGCACGTGGTCATCATTAAACTTTTATTTTCACATTTCTTTCCTAAAATCACTCCTCATTTTACATTGTTATATTACTGTGCAATTATGCTGCATGAAGTGTATCCAGTTTGCTTTCTGCATTCCTCCTGCCTGGACACAGACTGTAAAATTGGCTCCCCCTCTTCACTAAAATATTCCGTGTTGTACAGACAGTCTTCTGTATCAGAGCTGCCCACAGTCTATATTTATAGCTCTGAAAAACTTTTCTTCCAAGGACCAAGTCTTCAGTATGCTCGTGATAAGATGGGGAGAAGAATCTTGTACAGTTCCTGGAACAGCTATATGCTAAACAGCCACCTTACACACCTTTGTCCAAGCTCATCTTTTCAAGTTCTTCTAGCTATTCTTTGACATCAATGACCAAATCTGCTACTACCTATGAAGAGACACAACTGAGCTTCTTCTGAACAGGGATGCAGAGCGTAAAAATATCACCACTTTTGATGCTGCAACCAAAAGCCAAAAGGACATGACTTACAAGAAGCATGGAAACTGAATTGTCCTGCTAACTTGGGATGATCAGAGCTGAATGAAGTAAAGGTGGACAAAGCTGAGGCAGAGTGGGTTCAGACAGGGAGGGAAAACAGTTTGCTTTGACATAACCATCATCTTCTCTTATTTTTCAACTCTAACACTTAATAGACTTGCTATTAAAAAAAGACTTATAATTATTACATATGAACGTTATTAAAATATTTCCACAAAATATTCACTTTTAAAAATGCACACACATAATGCCAATTTATTAGAATGAAAACACCCAATGGATTGTTTATTGTCCCACTTTCCACAAAGCTGTGCCTTTCTTTAACTGAGGTCTAAACTCTGGTTCTTCAGGGAGTTGTATGAACCTTTAACATACAACTTTTAAAATCAGTGAAGTTATGCCAGCCTATGTTATTTGAGGACTTGACCTCACAGCTACCTAGATGAAAGCCACTGCTCGTTAGCTGCGTTAGGGACCACAGTTCACAATTGTAGTATGATGGCTAAAGGACTCCCATCTCACAACACTGTTTGATTGCAAGACCTCATTCCCAATGATTTACAGCATAAAAAAAACGTGCAAGTGCCAAGCATGTGTCAGAAACATATGAATCAATTTAAGGTTAAGCTCATTACTAGAACCATTTTTAACAAAATAAATTGCAAATATTTTGAGTTGCCAAACCCTGATTTTGTATATCCATATTTTTAAACCACGTGCTGAAGATAAACCAGCACAGCTTGTTTTCTGTTGGTTTCTCCCCAGGACTGCTGGGAGCACAACAAATCACACAAAGGGTAGCATGATCTAGAAAACATTTGGCTAACTACACTCTTCAAAGATGCCAGCTGCAAGCAGATGGCACATGACCACCCTGAAAAGCAGAGTGGCACAATTCAAACTTTAGGCCCTACCTTCAGGGGAGTAGATCTAAGTAGATAGTTTGGCACTGGTAAAGTGTTCGAAAAATCAGTAACACAGATGGAGACAGGTAAATGTGATACAGTGCGCCCAGAAGCACTGTATTGCATTGTAGACAGAAATATCCCAGACACCTTAAAAACAGTCATCTTGCTGCTGGAACATGAACACACAAACATTAAAAGGAATGGTGTCATTTCTATAAGCAGAAAGGGATTTCAAACAGCAGCCCTACCACACATTGCACCAAAGCAAACAATAACCGCACTTAAATCTCTTCAAATCAGTTAGACTAGTTGCCATTTATGGTGGTGATGAAAACAAACAAGTGGGTTATTTATTACTTCAGTACTCTCTCTACCCTGTGGGTTTTTGCCGTCTCTTAAATGAAGCATTTAATCTGCTGCAGCATTTCAACAGTGGTTGAACCTTCCTTTTACAAATATGGCTAAACTTGACATTAGAAAGTCTAACTCATTCACATATCCTCAGAGCAGTCCATCCTATTTAACTCTCACATGTTTGCAAGATCAGCACTTCCGTTAGCAGTCTTTGCAAATAAATTTAGCATTTTGCTGGTGGGCTGCTAAGTCTTCTCTCACACCAGAACATTTTACACTGGAGACTGAGAGGTCACTGAATGACAGCCACTTTCACTGACAATGCTCTTACATTGCTTCATTGTCCCTCTTTCTCAAGTAATGTCTTAGAGCAGGGATCCCAAAAAAACTGTGTAAATGAGAGAATTCTCCTGACAGATGTCCCACACCATTTAGTAGTTCTAAACTACTTTTCTGGACCCTCCTATTTCTGCTCATCTTTCTTCCAATGCTGTCTGTGGCAACCTCCCCAGCTGGCAATCCCTCCAAGACGAAAGCTTCCAAATAACAAATAATTACAAGTGTGCAATGTATGTCTTAGACTTCTGCTTGAAGAATAAGGTTACTACAGGGAAAGCAGGTAGCAAAGTATATGCAGGTTTTGTAAGTGCTATTCTTTAATGGCTCAATGAACTATAAAACTTGGCTAAAGCAAACCCCCTGGAGGGGGTATGCTACCACATATTTTTCAAGTAGTGACTGCTACCAACCAATTCATCATCATCATTATTAAATAAAGATCTGGGAAAGCCATAAGTACTCTTAAAAGCCACTTTTGCTTGTCTATGATTTGGATGGATTCACACATTGTTTTCTGCAAGTTTACTTGAAAGCTACAACTTTATAACAAAGCTTGTCTCTTCAGTGATAAGCAGCACACTTTTTCCTAAATAATATAATTGCTACCATGCCAGGATACACTATTTAGAAAGCAGATGAGCAACTTAATAGAAAAAAATAAGACTGTCACGGAAGATATTTTACAGTAAAACAAATAAAGCAAGAAAAGTGAAAATATTAATCTAAAACGCCCAGACTTTTAGTCCTGTTAGTTTTTAAAATGACGATGGGAAGATGCATCATGAAAAGTGAAATTCAACCCAATAGAACAACCCATTTTAATGTATCTGTTACCCAAACTATGGAACATAGTTTTAGACACCAAGCCTTGAAAGTCATAGATTTTCTGCAGACTCTTTTGCCACACACAGCTATGTTCTTGGAACTCTCATTTTGTACTTCAGCCTTGCAATTAGTGCAAGACACTTGGTGATTTCCGCCCACGTACAGTCTACCCACCGGTATGGTATTGGAATCAAGAACAAATACATATATGGAGGTTTTTTTGCATTCCTTCAAGATAAACAACAACAAATCCTGTAACTTCCTATGCAAAACCAAAACATCTCGGTTCTTACCATGCAACATACAATGAAGCAAACTGACTCCACCCAATGAGAAAATTTACATTTAAGTGAATTCAATGTTCTTTTAAACATCAATATCTTAAGAACCTGTTTAAGCCTAGATCTCAAGTCTCAAAGGACTCTTGTTTGTGAGCTTTTTGTTTTAACCATCTGCAATGCAGCAAGCTAGTAGTAGCAGCTTTCTTTCATCTCACTGTAAAAATACAGCTAAGAAGAAAAAGAAAAGTATGTTATTTGAAAGAAAAAATATGAAGACTGCCAAATGGTTTATATCATGTCTGACAAGCAATTTCTTGTTTCAGTAATAAGCAGGACTCATATACATGAAGATATCTTAATCATATTCTCTGACGCTTAAGGACATACTGGAATTTTAACACGTCATGCTTAGATAAAAACACTTTAAATTGCTGTTCTGTTTCCTCTTTGAATGATTCAACAGTAACAAGTTGCCTTTTGGTTTCCTCCTTCAGCCTGTGCCAGATGCCTCCATCCAGAGTTCCTCCTCAGTGCATAGAGCTCTTCAATACAATATGTCTGATGCATAAACACTCACCTTACTTCACAAAAAGAGTATTTTTTAAATATGCAATAACTTTAAGGTTGAACAGAGCAATCCCCAAACATGCTACTTGCAAAGTATTTCCTGCATATCAAACAGGGGCTCCCTGTACCTATGACAATGGTGGAAATCCCCAACAAAAACCTGAGTCAGTCAAAATCAGCAGAAAAACCCTCGCTGATTTCAACAGAAATAAAAATACCTGAACTGACTCTGGACAGCCTATGTAGTACAGGATACTGTCCAACTTTGGTATACATTCTGTTAGAGGTACCTTCACCTCCAAGCAGAAAACACCAACAAGTCCCAAGGCTTCATTTGTAGAGTTTCAGTTATTAGCTAGGAGCTAAGGCTGGAAACCTGCCTAGCAAAAATAATCTACAATATGCAAGGAGAATGTTCTTTTGTGGACCAGACAAGAAGACTTCATAAACTGGTAGTGGCCTCCAGACTACAAACTGGATCCAAGATCTAATATGTTTGGTTGTTTCATTTCAATTTAAATACACAGCTTGTATTATATCAGAATGTCTGAGGAAGGTTTTACTGCTTCTAGCTAGCAACTTCTTCTCACCCCTGCAATCTCCTGGCCAGAGAGACAAGCAGAACTATAAGCAGGTATCTGTCATTTCCAGTGTTAAGATTATACACAGGTCTGCTTACTTGGGAGGCTTTAAGACAAGAAGTTCTATTTCTCACATATCCATCATATCAGATCTTAGTGATACAGTTCAGCAGATGCTTTCTTAAAGGGAACAAATCTCATTTATATTCTGTTAATCTCTCTTAGAACCCTTCAGAAGAAATATTGCTTTAAATTTATACCTTCCCTGATTGTTCAAACGCCTATGGTGGCTCAAGGAGAGTGGATAAAACCTATTAGTGGCAACATTCTCCTTCAGTTTTCCTCGAGCAAGACTCTTGCAATGCAGCGTGACCGTCCAATTACCATGAGATCCCTATCCCTACTGCAAACACAACAATGAAGTTTATTAATAGCCGTTACTCATTTTCTACAATGGTCATAAGCAGGCAGAGTGCTGTTTGACAAATGAGAGGAGCAGTAATAGTTTGTATCTATGCAGAGCCCATGTCAAATACTGAAAAATGGGATTCATGGGTGATCAGCAGTAGGTGGGTTTAGCTTGTGTGTTAAAAAAGCCCAGCAGTGTCAAATTACAGTTACAAAGCAATCACTACACAAATAAATTTCCAATAATTATGCAATTTAGACCCAAAAAGGATTAAGGCATTTCATTATTGCCTCTTTTTATACTCCAAAGAGACAAATAGTACTTTTTTTTCCTCCACTGAAGAGATTTAAGGAGCCTTTTAAAGCTTTAATATAACCAGCAAATTGAGCTGTACAGTAGATAAGAACTGTAGCACGCACTAATTTAGCTGACGTCAAGAGCAGTTAAATCTTTTGTCTTTATAAGTGAGAGAATGACTAACCAGTCCAGAACTAAAGTATCTTTCATATATTCAGGTGACATGTTATCTAAAAATAACATGTCACAGATCAATGCTCAGCTTTATATTTTTAATTAGCTGTTGCAATGATTAACAAGTAAATCAGGAAAATTCGTCAACTTAAGTTATTTGACTGCTAAAAAATATACAATATTTCTCAATTAAATGCCCAACTTTTGCCCAAGCAGCTTAAGTATTCTGATATTGTCAAGCAGGTGTAATATTTAAAGGTTCTATATAACTATATAGCTTTCCTAAGGACGGCTCTGCTCTCTGAAAGACCTCCCTAACTGTTACTCTGCACAGCAGCTGAGTATTTCACACAGGAGCATATTGCTTAGAAGTACCACAGGGGTTGTAGGTGGCAAGGACATACAGCAAGACCTGCTTTACATACCAACAGAAAGACAGAAAAAAAAATAAAAATAAAAAAAAGTCCCTTTCCTCTCTGTGATTCTCACCAGCATCTTCAAAGACCATGTAAAAAGCTTATCAAGAATGAAAACTAATACTCTAAGCTTTTTAAAGCCTGTAATCCACAAATATATGCACATACAAGCTTTCCACAACAAAATTGTCCTTATGCATGCTATTTTTACTATTGATTCGGATCTGATTCAGTGTATTTGTCCAGACAGGATACACAAATGAGATTTTATAACTTCAGGGAGATACATTTTGCAAAAGGCAGCTTAACATGGCTCATGGACATCGATGTGTTTGGACTTCTGTGCACTTTGGCAGTATTGGTTTCTTCCATCCAATAGAAGAAATAGATTTTGACACAATTTCCCTTTACTCATGAGCACTAGGCCATTTCAACCCTGTGGGTTTTAGTCCAATTAAATAATCCAATATCCTTTAAAGTAAACTTTTTTTCATAGTTAAGAGATGATCTCTAAAAACTCATCATGGAGAAAAGGTGCCTTTTGATATTTAAATAGAAATGCTGCAGCATTAACAATTAAAACCAGTGAGAAGCTAGATCATTAGAAGACATTTTTGGTTTACCTGACAGTGTCTAACACACACTGGACATCTTTTTCTTTCAGAATATCATGGACTGGAAATATACGTGAAGTGACATTCCTCATCTCCAGAGGAAAGGGAAATATGGATAATGTGTCCTTCCTTTTCTTGTCTCAGTTACAGCTGCTGGTTAAGTCCCATCAGATGCATAGTGTATAGAGCTTCCTAAAACACAGCTGTCCAGAACTATAGGAGATACAAAACAAAACACCTCAAAATACTTGATCCTCCTGAAAGTGACTGCTAGGCTGTATACAGCAATTAAAAAGAGATTCTCTGTTCATTGCATAAGTAGGCTTGACCCAGCACCCTTGCCCTGATCCCCAGACAGCACCCTCTCCCCAGGCACAGAAGCCCAGTGAAGGTCTCTCTGCAGCTTTGGGAGCAGCAAAAAGTGGGTTGCCACTGCAACCCCTTCCACAGCTAGATGGGGCAGCAGGTCTGAGCCCCAGATCTGGATGTGCCATTCACATTTCTACCAGGCTCTAGGTGATTTGCACTGAATTGCTTCTTCATACAGGCATGGAGATGTGGAGTTCCTTTTCACTGCCTGCCTCCACTTCTCTCATGTGGACATTTCAAGGATTTGTAACTTAACTGACTCCTGAGGATACCTGCCATAGGAAGAAGTTTACAACCTATCATTTAACATGTTTCTTTCTCCCCTACAATTACCTCCAAATGACAGGCTGCATGATAGTTATTTGCTGTTGTTGCATTAAATAATAATTTAGTTATTATAAGCAGAGAACTAAACTCTTAGGAGAAATCTAGGGAGAAAATCTGCCATCTCAAACTTCAGACCATGTGTCAACTTATCCAGAAACAGCACAGTGAAAGAGCACTATGATACTCAAACAGAAAGAAAGAGCCTTCTATAGAAGTTTGTTAGAGTACAAGCTCCTAAATTTGTAGAGGCACCTCTTTCTGAGCCCATAGGCAGGGATGTCATCCTGACTGCTACAGCTGGACAATTTTGAGTTACCCTGTGCCACACATTGGCCGTTTGAGAATTCAAGGAGGCAAGCTTCCCAAATCAAGCATTGACAGAAACGCCATTTCTAATTTTAATTAAATTTCCTTAATATCATCAGCTTGTCTTGATATATTTAATCAGGTTTATT
Source organism: Chloroceryle amazona (assembly GCA_027560015.1). NCBI lineage: Eukaryota > Metazoa > Chordata > Aves > Coraciiformes > Cerylidae > Chloroceryle > Chloroceryle amazona. Next base: position 18,120 of record JANHFX010015574.1, read on the forward strand.
TATTCCAACACAAAAATCAGAAGCCCAAAGAAGGGAAGTACATGATAAACTGGGCTGACACCATGAGAAGCACAGATGAAAATTGACTTCAATTACTTTTTTTTCCCCCCTCTAGGTCAGAAAACCCAATTTCCCTATTTAAAAGTCTATTCCAATCCTCACCACAAACTAATAATTAGATGTAAATACTATCAAGCATTTAAGACAGAAGAGATGGTAAGATTTTGCTTGCTGGTCATCATTCAAATATTACTGCATGTGGTCACAGAGACTTGCCTTTTCCCAGAAAAGTATCTGGAAGTAGCCTGTATGGTTCTGATAGATATAGAGAAGGAACTGCTTCCAGAGATGGGGGAAGATCAACAGTGAAGGTAGACAAAAAGTATCAGGATGAGGAAGAAACAAATGCAGATGAGATTATATTTTCATCTGGAGATCTATTTTCTGTAACAGTTATAGCTGAGAATGATTTTCCCACAGCAAAATTCTAATTGGTAATTTGGAGCAATTCAGTGAGACCTTGCATATAGACCACTTTTCTCATAGAAGGCAAACAATGCTTTTGCAAATACTGAGTCAGGTAAGCCAGACTGAACTGCAAACAATTTATTTCAAATCATAACCCAGACACTATTTTTGGATGTCACCAAAACACCTGTGGGATAAACTTAACATGTGTTTATATAAAAGTGTGTATGTGTGTCTGTACATGCAAAAAACAGCCCTTCTACTTCACTTAATGGTATGCAAGAAAATGGGGGAGAATGATTTATGTCAGACTCCTGTCTGGTCAAGAACTGGGATGTTAAATACAAGGTAGAATCCAGAACGACAGCATGGTAGTTGAAAATGGACAAGTGTTTCTTCATCATTACCTTATTTTATCTAACAGCACTTCTTCAAATTGTTTTCTTTATTCTGGATACAGTTGTTTCCTTTCTACTTTTCAAATACTACCTCTATGCTTTTGTGAAGAACCTCTCGCTTCTTGAGGTTAACCTATATTAAACATGCATAAAGTCTCCTCAACACACTTGTCTTCAAGTTATTTTGGGATAAGATACTTGGGAATATGCAAATTTTATGGTGACAGGCAGAGTAGGAGTTGTGCTTCTGCATTTTTCATATCAGTGTATGACCAGAGAACTGTTTTCTTATGCCATGCTTAAGAAACGTGGCATGTCCCACAGCATGTCAAAATACATCTCATCACTATGTCCATTAATTTTGCAGAACAGCACTTGCCTCACTCAGCAACATAGTATGGAAACAAAAATGGAAGCATGATTTTTTTCTTCCCATGAAGAAGTTGCTTCCAGCAACTGTTCTAAATGTTGTCCTAATTTACAAGATGACAAGTTTCATTGTGGAATACATTTCCAAAGTCATTTACCAATATGTCAAAAATGATATAGGATTTAGTTATATGCTTTCTATTGCTTCAGCAATTTCCACATCCTTACTCCTCCATTAGGATACTTTTCCATATTGGACTAATTTGCAAGATCCATCAGTAGCACAACTCTTTCCAGTCGAACTACACTATTTTCCCCTTCACCTGAGAAGTTGTATGGCGGGCTTCAGCCTTGCTGAATTCTTTAAAAGCACTTACACATTTCCAACACTTCTGATATCTCTCAAATGATTCATTACCTTGCTTTTAACCTTAGTGACAAAAAAATCGAGTTTTAATTCCTTATGACTTAAGAGTTTTTAATGTCTGCTTTATCTTATGTTACTGTGTCACTAAACTGCTGCCCTATCGGGAAATCAGGAGCTCAGAAACTCCTTTTCACAGCTATAATCAAGCTTTTGAATAGCAAAAAAATTATGCATTTATTAGCTACACAGCTGCATATTTAGCAAGATAATGATATTCTGTTAAGATGAAACCACAGTAATACATTCAACACCTGTATTTGTCTTGAGACAGTAAAGAAGATTGGTAATTTTTTGACTCAAGAGATTGTCTTGATAAAATGTAAATTAGGCAGAATCTACTATAAAGTTGACAACTTCTTTTTAATTACAGCCTTTTATTTTTCAGTTTGAATGGACACAGTTTTGGTTTATTGCTGAGTACCATAAATAGGGAGGCAGAGTACCCAATTTGTTTTCCTAATACCTGGTTTGTTCTTCAGCTCTAGAAAAGTTCTTAGACACACTGTAGTATCTATCTTACCTTCTCAGGTGAAAGCTCTTCCACCTAGTGTATCATATAGTGAATTATGTCAGCTTGTGCTGATTATAAGTGAAACTGGTCTGGACATATCAGCTAAAAATTTGTTGATACGCTCAAAGTACACCAGGTGATGGCAGAAGACTCCTTGGTAGCATATTTGCATTCCTTACACTGTGACATTCGTGTCTTTCTCTTCAGACTACTTTCTCTCCTTCAAAATTGGCACTGCTAATAGCTTTGGGACATAAAAATAGCAATACTAAGTCTTCTAAAATCCTAGCTACCATAATACCCTGTTTCTGTGAGTACCCTGAAGTGGACAGCAGCAAGAACAGTAAGAGTAAGCCAAGCATACTTTTTTTTTTTGGTTACAAGAAGCATCCTTGATGCCAGACAGCAGATTACAGTGGTTCATTCCATATCATCTGGCTCATTCCACTTCCCAGCCTGGCCCCAGGAGCCTTTAATAAGCTTTACCAGACTATCATTTGATGAGAACAGAGACTGGCACAAATGTCCTCACTCCACCAGCTTAAAACTAGGCACTATGTTATTAACATTTAAATTTGACCCACACAGGTAAAGTTGTTCGGAACATTCACTTAAAAGTTCACGTATTTACAAAGAACTATATATCACTTTAAAGAAACATAGGCTTATTGTTCATAAGGCTTCACAGCACAAGGTATTTACTTTCACCACCTTTTGCTAGTTTTCATGCTAAACCTGTAATTTCCACACTATCTGTCCTGTTCAAACAGTCTTGTCGTTTAGGTGCAAAGGCTCTTCCCTCTTCTAATGCTGACATTCCTATATAACATATCGAAACATAAAAAGACTGCAAAGCCTCTGGGTGGTTGCAATTGAAGAGTTTAACTGCAAAGGCATAAAGGCATCAACTCAGGGATTCAGAGGGCAAGCTACATGAGATTTGTTAGATAATTGAGATTGACTCATAATTCTCTATCAGCCATAGAAAATTTGACTATCCACACAGATTTGAGAATGAGAAATTAAGTGAGCTGCACATGAGTTGATTTTTTTCAAGATTCAGAGCAAATAAACAAATCCCATCTATATGATAGTTTTGTTTTTTCTGGCAGTGAATGTTTGCTACATATATGACAAACACTTAGGCAAATGGTAAATATAGTGTTGGCTTTTTTCTTTTTGTAAAAAAATAATTAACATTTCTCCTTACATGCTAGTTTCAATTTCCTTAGAAGTGAATTTTTTTTTTTAAAGAATACTCCATGTTCTTACCGTGATACACCACACATCTTTGCAGGTGCTTTTAAACCTTTTCAGTCTGTTAATTGGCATAGCACTGACAGCATCCAGTTTCATTTGACACCTTTAAAGCATTACACAGGCTCCCTGGAATAACCACCGGAGAGAAGGGAAAAAAAAAACTCTGCAACACTGCTTACAAGAGCCAGCAGGCCAAGAGATACTGCTCTCAGGAGAATGCCTGGTTAAAATCCACAGATTTCTATTTTAACTTTGTAGGTCGTAAGTTCAGTTCAAACTCTGGAGGAGAATTTAAACCAACACATTTGCCAGTAGCACAATTTTTAACAGTTCATCTGTTTTCTGCACTCTACTTCTGCTGCATTTCATATCTACAGTTGCCAACTACTATAAACTATAAAGCCTTCTTGTTACAACTAGATTCAAGCTGAAAACAAAATCAAAATCTCATCCAATAAAGCTCTGATAATAGCAGCCCTGCTGTTTTTGTGACTAAAATGAAAAAGCTTTATTCATATGACAAAGCAGTCAGAGACCAATCAGGTTTAACACCATTGTGCTAGGCTCTGCACTGGCACAACACAAGTCTCTGCACTAAATAGCTGACAAGTCTAAATCATTTTGGGTAATATTTCCAAAAGTCTGGGGCACAGCAACCCACTAGCTGAAGGAACTAGAAGTAGTGCAGAGGAAAATTAGGGATGGGAGAAATCAAGTGAACACACTGTTACTCGCAGCCTGAGCAGCAAGCGGAATCCACCTGGGAGACAATTTTCAGGGAAAATACTTCTGTGAACACTGATTTAAAGTAACCATAAGATTCAAAACTGATACTTTGCGAAATATTGTGCTGAAAGATCCAGAAATTCATCCTACACTGTAAAGAATTATAGTTTCTCATAGTATTTTCAATATGTTGAAGACTTTCTCTAGTGCACGACTCTACAAATGGAACTGTTACAAGTACAGCTTTCCTCATAGGGTAATTAAGCATTTCTTTTCCTTTTCTGGAAGAATATCTAGCTGAAATGTGAGGTTTATATCAAGACTGAAAAATGAACAATTTCAAATAGCTGGAAAAAATAAATTACTAATTTAGTGAAGATAAGCAGACTGAGCAATTTAAATAATTAAGGGGATGAAAATGCTGAAAGGAATGCTTACCCCTACTCTCTGCACCATGAAAAAAATCAACCATCAAATTGAAGTTAATTTAGAAAGTACTAAAGATTAATCATGGGGGTGAGAGAAAAAGTATGAGGACATGAAAGCAAACATGTATGTGACCACGACCAGACACATACACGTTCTTACACTCTGACTGCCATCGATCAGTACTAAACTGTCTGAAAAGCAATAATTACTAACCTCCACATTTTAGTAAAACTGTGCATCAGGCTCACACAGCAAGGCAGAGCTGGAGGTTTGAGTCCATCCAGTTGAAGGAGGAGAGCAGGAACACCATACAAAACCAGGTATTTCACATAAAAAAATAGTACTTGAGCTAAAGCCAGGCCACCTAAAAAAATAAAAATGAAAAAAGTCATCACTTAAGCAAGTCCTGAGATACTTTTAAAACCTGTTAATAGCAAATACTTCCAAAAAGCATTATTCAAAGAACGAATGCAAGCATCATCATTCGATGGGATACAGAATACCCACTTTTGCAACAGTTATAGGACACCAGCACATGTAAATAGGACTTCAGACACACACACAAAAAAAATCTTTGAACTCTGAGTATTAACTGCTATAAAAATATAAATACTGACAAGCTGATAGGAGCAATGAACATTTACTACAGAGGATAATAGTTCATCTCCACAAAAAAAAAAAAATATGTATCTAAACAACTACTCTTCACTTATTCCTCCAGAAGGGGTATAAACAACAGTTATCTTTGTAGCCTCTCCTGACAGCTCCAAAAAATATCCCATGTACTTTCAGATTATTTGTGCATCCCCAACAAGACCCTTCCTGCTGCGGTTGCAGCATAGAACACTGGAAGTTCACTTGGCATAATCATTGAAGCATAGTTCAGGTTTAAAACACACAGGACAAAGATCTCCTTAAGGTGCATTAGCTGCCTGATTTTTTAAGAAGTTAGTGTTTGTTCACAGCTTAACCCCACGGTATGGCAGAAAACACAGCATCTTGCACAGGTGTGAGATGAAATCCATACTGGCTACTCCCATGGGAGTAAACATCTTAGAATGCATTATAAATAAAGCAAAATGATTCACAATAATATTATAAATGTTTTCTGCTGAATGAAATGACACTTCACCAATAATCATAAAAAAAAAGTTAAAAGCAGAGGCCAACACCTTTACAGAAACTGGAGGGAGTTCATTCCTATAAGTTCCACAGACTTTAGTGAGCTTTTCCACCTGACAGTTGAAATAAGTAAAAGTCTAATCCCAAAGGAGGGAAAGTTACTATAATTTGAAAGAGTAAAAACAAAACAACAACAAAAAAATGCAGTGGTTCCTTTCCAGTGCTTTACTGATACTAAATTGTGATTTGACTGAAGTACTTTAGACATTCAATGTAATTTAAAACATTCCAGACAATTTTCCTTGGAGACAAAGTTTTCAATCTGACTCTAGCTATACTAGTCCATGAACATCTTAATAACCTTTTTTTGGCAAAGCATCCCTTTTTCATTCTAATGTTGACTAATGAGCATATTATGGATGACAACCAAAAGTTAAACCATAAAAATTCTTCTAATATATAACAAGCTAGGGTGAAATGCTGGCACTAATAATGTAAATGGCAAACCTCCTGCTGGCCTACACATGGCCAACATTTTGCTACTACAGTCCAATATTTTTAATTTTAATATCATGATCCACATTCATGATATAAGAAACACTTGTGCCATACAAGATACAAACTGACGCTAGAATAAAATACCTAGACATGAAGATTGTGGTATTTTCCTCCAGAGGTGCAGTCATCTACTATTCAGTAACATTCTTCCCCAGAGGAAAACAAACACTGAGAAGCACAATTTGGATACTAGCCAATTAGCTACACATTAGATTACTGCTAAATCATCTATACAGACAACTTTCTGTTTTAATTCCCATCTCATTCAGTTTCCCATTTCTTTCCTGACAAATTTCATTGGAGAGCTGAATGCTGACACACACACAAGCTGATTATGAAGATCACAGCTGTCTGCACACTAGTAAAATTCAAAATCCTTCAGCTATGCATGATGGAAAGATATTTAGAGACACAGACTATCACTGTCTTGAGACCCAAAAAATCAGTACATTTGATTTCAAATACAATGATAGAAGATTGAGATAATACACAAGTTTCAAGAAAAAAAGAATGGCATTTTTACCATCTCTAATAACACACATCTAAGTTCTCATTACTTTTAACTAGCAGACAGCTCAATAGCACTGGTGTCTTCAATAAATGTAGCCATCACATCACCAATCATTACCTGGCATGGGCTAGCTACTTACTCTGTGTGTGTTAATTCTAAGACTCTCAATACCAGAAATGTGACACCCTCTATGAAAGCGTCTAGATTAGGTTTTCATTGGTCTTCAACTCATCCCAGATGAAAGAGTTCTGACCACACATTGATTTCAAGGATTGGTTTTCAAGGGCAAGATTCACAGCCACACAAGAGCAGGTCCAGGGAAGGGCAAAGAAGCTGGTGAAGAGTCTTGAGAACATCTTATGAGGAATAGCTGAGGGAGCTGGGCTGGTTTAGGCCAGAGAAAGAAGGCTGAGGGGAAACCTTATCACTCTCTACAACTACTTGGAAGGTGGGTGTAGACAGGTGGGGTGTGGTCTCTACTCACAAGTCACAACTGATAGCACAAGAGGAAATGGCCTCAAGTTACACCAGAGAAAGTTCAGGCTGGACATTAGGAAAAACTTCTATACTGAAAGGGCTATCAAAACCTAGAACAGGCTGCCCAGGGAGGTGGTTGAATCACCATCCCTGAATGTATTTAAAAGCTATCTAGATATGGCGCTTAAGGATATTGTACAGTAGTGGCCATGGCCAAATTGCACTTGGCCTTAAAGGTCTTTTCCAACGATAGCAATTCTGTAACAGATGGGCTGCACCGGCAACAGGCACAAGCTTTAAACCTTCTTGCATAACTGAGACAGGCATTCCAATTGCTTTGCATTTGCTCCATTATAGCACAAAGCAGACAGAAGTACACTGCTTTCCCTAATTTAAAAACATAAAATAATTTTTAAAAAAACTTTAAAAACAATGCTAACTTTCTCAAAATCATTAACAATATCACATAGTTTGTTCTCTAGTGTTTGATTCAGAGCTTCAAGAATTCACATACAACTCCTGGTTGAGTCATCATCCCTGGAGGTATTTAAGAGTCACGTAGAGCAGTGCTTAGGGATATGGTTTAGTCAAGAACTTGTTAGTGTTACATTAATGATTCAAATCCATGATCTTAAAGGTCTTTTCCAATCTAGGCAACTCTGTGATTATCTTAAATTGGAAACAAGATATATCACATGTATATTAAAGACACACCTAAGGGAAAAAACACTGCAAAAATATTTTTTCCACAGAATAATTTCTAAAGATTCAGAGTCCAGGTTAGATTTTTTTTCAAACTGAAATATGTTAAAGGATTGAAAAAATACTAAGTACCCATACAATTTTAAACCTATGCACTTCAACAGTCAAGTTGACTGAAGTCCCAGATTAAATTAACTATTTTATATAGAAATTGATATTTTCAATTTATCATCTTGAAATCCTTAAAATAGTTCAATTTTTCCTATGTTTTAAGAATATATTTATAAACCTGCAAATATTTACCTTCATTAAGTTTACCGAAAAAATGCATTTTGTAAGTTTCATAGAGCTTTGTTTCAAGGATAATTACAATTTGGAATATTAACAGAAATTTTTATTTTCATATTCTCAAAACTCTGACTGATATTTTTGACAGAAAATATCCAACAGAAAATTTTCATGAGTAAGGAACAGAAGATTTGGTTGCAGGTATTAATAAGCAACCACACTTGGCATTTTTCTGTCCTTACACCATCACCAAAACTCATGGTCAAGAACTGTAACTTAGCAGGCAGTTCTATTATGAGGAGAATAGCACAAATTCTCCCTTTTTGCAGCTACATTAACCTTATGGCATTAATGATTGTAGCTGCTTGTTTCTGTCAAATACCAGGGCAGGTTCAACTAAAAAACACATACCAGAGAGAACCATACAGTCATATTTCAAAAAGGTTACTGACATGTGGCAGAAGTATAATATGACATTTAAAACAGCACAGAATTTAAGGACATATCAAGTCCAAAATACCAAGCTTTAGGAATTAATTTATCATTTCTCTTATTTTTAACACGTCTCTTCTCCCACCAAAAAAAAAAACCCAAACTTACAAGTCTCCATGAAAGATAGCAGCTCTGCTCTGGAGCAGATAGACTACAGATCTCTCTTGCACTAACACCAACAATCATAAGATGCATCAGGAGCTTCCAGCTCCATAAATCAATCAGTAAGAGCATGATTATTGACAAGCTTTACACACTGGGCTAGAGCATTTTCTTCACATCAGGATGCTCCTCCTTGACAAGAGCCCCAAGACTGGATCTGCTATGGTCTTCTTAGATTGGTATTGAGCACAGCAGGCAGCTACATTTTATGAAAGCTTCCTCCAGAATATGAGCACATGACCACCACAGTGCCAATCCAGCAATACCGCATACACCTTACTGTGCTATCCTGCCCCTGCAGTCAGGGCTAACAGTCCACTCATACCTGCTACACTGACCTGACTTAACACAAAAGTGACAACTCATTTCTGTTATCCCTGTCTCTAGCTACTGGAAGAGCATTGTGCAAGAAAAATGAAGCACCATAATCTCATTGCTTGAATAGAAAACAATGCAATTAATAATTAGGTTCATATTGCTCTGCAGTATTTTTCACTGCTGGTTGGCACTGCTTTGAAAGAGGTTCTGGCTCATAAAATCAAACAGAATGGTAAAAGAATAAAAAGATACTACAGGGACTCATGCAGCCCAGCTTCATATTACAGCCTTCCAGTAGCACACGAGTAGCAAGAAAAATCCTAAAGCATATGAAGCGGTGGCAGAAAAGTACACACCACAATGTTTGTGGCTAAGTGCTTCTTTTTAGACAAAGCTGAATGGACATTAAGATCCCAAAGTGAAGCTACTTAAAGAAGACTAAACACAGAGCTGGCCAAGAACTCAAAGTCAAGGCATAGACAGGTCTTGCAGGCTGAAGAAAACCAGAAGTTTTTTCAAGGATACAAATGCCTTAAAGCCACCTAGATGGAGTACCCCCAAAACATTTCCTGTAGGCATTATGTTCACTAGTAAATACTTGCAGGAAAGAACTCTAAATAAATCAACAGTCACATTGTGCTGGCTTTAGCTGGAATAGAATCCATTTTCTTCATAGTATAGATGTTTTGGATTTGTGCTAGAACGTGTTGATAATTAAGGGATGTTTTTGTTACTGCTGAGCAGCCTGTTACATAGACACAGCCAAGGCCTTTTCTGCTTCTCACACTACTCCATCAGCAAGTAGGCTAGGGGTGCACAAGAAGTTGGAAGATGACACAGTTGGGACAGCTGACCCAAACCAACCACAGGAATATTCCATACCCTATGACATCATGCTCAGCATATAAAACTGAGGAAAGGAGAAGGGGAGGAACTTTCAGAAGGATGGCATTTGTCTTCCCAAGTAACTTTTACATGTGATGGAGCCCAGATTTTAGGCAGATGGCTGAACACCTGCCTACTGATGGGAAGTGGTGAATGAATTCCTTGTTTTGCTTTTGACATGAACAGATCAAACAAGAGATTGTACACACAATAGCCCTTGGGCCAGTCCAAACAGGACAGGATATTACAAATGTGCCCTATACCACAGCTGGAGTAATGGTCCTACCCTGGAGCCTCTGGCAGAAAGTACCAGGGGAAACTCAAGGTCAACCCGTAGGATTTTGGAGTCGAGTATACAAAGGCTTCGAGGTCAACTGAAAAACAAATATTGGCAGCATATGAAGGACTTCAAGCTGCTTCAAAAGTGATTGGTACTGAAGCACAGATCCTCCTGGCACCTCAGTTAACAGTCCTAGACTGGATGTTCAAGGATAAGTTTCCTTCCATTCATCATGCCACTGATGCTAGATGGAGTAAATGTGTTGCATTCATCAGAGAGCTCAAATGGGGAATCTCAGTCATCCAGGAATCTTAGAAGTGATCATGGATTGGCCAGAAGGTAAAGACTTTGGAATGCCACCACAATAGGTGGTGACACGTGCTGAAGACCACCCACAATAAAATCAGTTATCAGATAATGATAAGCAATATGCTCTGTTTAATGATGGATCTCGCAGTCTTGTAGGAAACCATCGGAAGTGGAAAGCTGCTCTTTGGAGTCCCACACGACAAGTCACAGAAGTGGCTGAGGGAGAAGGTGAACCAAGTCAGTTTGCAGAGGTAAAAGCCATCTGGCTTTAGACATTGCTGAACAAGAAAAATGGCCAGTGCTCTATATCTACAGCGATTCATGGGTGGCAGCAAATGCCTTATGGGGATGGTTGAAACAGTGGAAGAAGGATAAGTGGCAATGCAGAGGTAAACCTATTTGGGCTGCCACAGTGACAAGACACCGCTCCTCCACTAGAGAAACTAGTTGTAAAAGTCCATCACATGGATGCTCATGTACCTAAAAGTCAAGCCACTGAGGAGCATCGAAACAATGAGTAAGTGGATCAAGCTGCTAAAGCATTTCAAACAGACTTAGACTGGCAACATAAAGATGAACTAGTTTTAGCTTGGTGGACCCATGATATTTCAGGACGTCAGGGAAGAGATTGCAACACAGAGATGGGTGCATGACTGAAGCATGGATGCTACTGCACAGGTTATCCACAACTGTGAAAAACCCTCCGCAATCAAGTAAGTAAAACGTTTAAAACCTTTGTGGTATGGGGGATGATGGCCCAAGTAGAAGTATGGGAAAGCCTGGCAGATTGATTACATCACACTTGCTCAAACCCTCCAGAATAAGCACTATATGTTTACAATGGTAGAAGCAACCACAGGGTGGCTGGAAACATATCCTGTACATCACACCTCCTGGGCCTTGAAAAACAGATCTTGTGGTGATATGGTACTCCAGAAAGAATTGAGTCTGACACGCAGACTCATTTCAAAAACAGTCCTATAACTGGGCCAAAGAGCATGGTATCACAGCACCAGCCTCTGGCAAAACTGAATGATACATTGGACTGTTAAAAAGTACTCTGAAAGCATGGCAGGGCATGTGTGTGTAACCTTTAAAAACTGGGACAAGCATTTAGCCCCAGCCCCCTGGTTAGTTAACACCAGAGGATCTATCAATGGAGCTGGCACAGCTCAGTGAGACCCTTTACACACAGTAAAATGGGAAAAGATTCCTGTGGTATATTAAAAAGTCTTTTGGGGAAAACTGTATGGGTGTTTCCTGCTTCATGCAAAGGCAAACCCATTTGTGGTGTTGTTTTCACTCAAGAACCTGGAAATACCTGGTGGGTGATGATGAAAGATGGTGAAGTACAATATGTACCTGAAGGAAACTTAACTCTGGGTGAGAATACTTGATTCAAAGCTGCATATTAATTGCATAATATTAACAGTGTTCAGTGAGTGTCTTTCAGTATAACATTGTAGTGCTGACAGAAGCTAGCTTCAACTGGCATCCAGTAACTACCTGAGATGAGCCTGCAACCTGTGGGCACAAACTTACAAATTCCATTTTTCCTACCTTGAGAGACTCTTATGATAGACAAAGATCTACAATCCTGAACTAAATGAACTTTTGTGTAGAAATAACCTAGTGATGGGTATGAAAAAATGTATGGAATAAGGGGTGGAAGGTCCTGGTTTGAGTGAGAACAGAACTAATTCTGTTCAGTGATTTTCCTTTTCAGCTCAGTTCTTCTAACGAACTGCACTGTCTGAAGTTAGCAGCCTGTTTTCCCAGACAGTGTCTGCTTCTAGCAGGGATAACACCCCACGTTTAGAGTTAGTACCAAGGATTGGTGTGCAGACCAAGGCCACTGATAGATCTTGTGCACCACATTGAGGGGGTGCAGAAAGAGACTGCACCTGCAGAGAGTAGTAGACTGGACAGGTGACCCCAAACTGCCCAACAAGGGATTCCAGCCCACAGACATCACATTCAGAAAAAAGCTGAGGGATCACAAGGGTCCTGCTCAGGTCCTCTTCCAGTGGAGCATCTGAGGAGGACTCTGTCCATTCTGCCTTTGATCCTGATCTCTGTGTTCCTGAATCTGGTACCAAAATTCAGCTCCCGAACACAGCTCCCATCTGCTGCTGGGCCCAGTCTGGGGCTCTCCCCATGCCTACTCCACAGCATCAGTGGTGACAGAAACATAATTGCCATGTGGTGGGGTTGAGTTCAATACTGGTTTTGTATGTATTCAATTACTCATTTTCACTAAAGCTGATCTCATTTCCTTTTCTAATCACTAAGTCTCTCCCCCTTACTCCCTTTCTCTTTTCATCTGGGGAGGGAGAGGTTTTAACAGAGTCTGTTATAGGTCTAAGGGGCTGCCCTGACCCTAAACAGTGACAGCTTTGCTTGTGTGCACAGCTCTTGCTTTGCCTATTAAATTGTCTTTATCTCAACCCCTGGGGTTTTCTCACTGTTAGCCTTCCAATTCTTACCTCCATCCCACCACAGGAGGGAGTGAGCACCTGTGTAGTGCTCAGTTACCAGCGGGAGTTAAGCCATGAGACACACGAGTTAAAAAAAAAGCAGTCATCAAAATAAGCTGCCACTAGTGTCTGGAAGTTTAGTCTGCAGGAAAGCTTATAAAAAAATTACTTTACACACAATTTTTTCTATGAAGCAGTGAACTACCCAATGTTTAAGGGAATAAAATCTTACCAAGCTTTCTGATAAAATATTTGGCAACTTAACGTCTGTTTTGAAGATTAGAAATACAAGTATCAGTCTCATCATCTCTCAGAGTGGAAAAAACCTCAGATTACCCTGTTAGTATTTCATTATCGTTTAGACAGATGCACAGACCCTAATTTCAGTAGCAAAATACTGTGTGCTTATTAAAATTAACTCAGAAACCCACTTCCTATCTAGGAGTATATTAGGAAAAGAGTTGCAGCACATCAAAATCAGCAGCCTACATTAACTTAAACTACTTTGTATGTCTCACTTTCAAAGAGGAACTTAATGTTTCTTCTAACAAATCAAAATATGAAATCAAATTACACATTAAACCAAGAGGCTCCACCTTTCATCATTCTAGATCAACTTACACGCTGCTCATATGAAAAGAAATATTCTTTTGGAGTACTTGAGCCTAGTCAATTAAAACAATGATGGCTTGTGCATGCTTCACTAGAACAACCAACTGGCTCATGGTTAACAAACACTTTAAACACAGAGAAGACTCACAACATTGTATTATACATGCATAAATCTCAGATGATACCCCCCTGTGTCATACACACACCTCTGACAGGACACATACAGATTCCTAGTCAAATATTGCAATATTTATTAATATCCTGGATTAATCCAGTGCAAAAATTGTATTAGACTATGCATTTGTGTAGAATGGTGGCTTTCATCATTCCCTTTACCTTATGAGACTGACACAAAGCTCTGCTCAGATGAGCAGGGATGAGTAAATGGTACTGAATCACCAGGCTAAATGTGAATCCACATAAGGAAAGTACAGGCACTGGTTTAACCTCTGCATTTTCAGAGGCAGACTCAAAACACAAATGAATGAGAAACATTCAACATCCATTCCTGTTTCTGTATAGCAGAACATACTCTAGAATTAATTTTATCATTGATATTCTCTGTTGTTATAGGAGAAAAATATATTATTTCTATTTAAGATATTTCAACTAGTGCTGTTGAGTTCCCATTACTATACAAGTCAGTGAATTTGTCACTCAGCTACAAAAACCTGTATGTTGGAAAGGATCACCAATCTACCTGCCCCTTATTTTTTTTATTTCTTTTCCCAGGCTTCATTACATACCACATCCAAGCATTACTCAGAGCAAATGAACCTCTCATCTGGCTCAGTATGGCTATTCCTCTGGTGTGCTGCACTTTACCACAATACTGGATTACTGGAATTCAGTGACTTTACCACTGGTGCCCACAAACATTCATTTTACAGTGTAAAATGTAATGGCAACATATTAGACCCAATTAACTTTAAACACTGAGAAGGATAAATTACCAGGGTTTCCATTACCACAGAATATGAGTCTTTCTGCTGTGTCATTAATTCTAAAAACACCCAATTCTTTCAATCTGACTGATGCTACCAGAATGAGATGCAGCACTGACAAAAACATGGAATTGCTATAAGCACTGCCTTTGGTGATCAGAGTTAAACCACCACAAATGCCCTGATATTGTTCAATATGCCAATAGCTAACTATTCATAGACAAATATTTGTGAATATAGATACTGATTTATGAATTCTAGAAACTACTCTCACTCTACAAATAACTTCCTAGGATCAATAAACAACAGTACTTGTTGTACAACTGAGATCTTTAATTCTCTGTTCGGACATTAACACGCTGGCACAAAAGGAAGGGCATATATATGGCAAATGGGTAACAGTTAAAAAACAAACACCTCATTTCATTCTTCATTCTGTTCCTAATGTGGGACCTAATATTTGTCCACTGGAAAATTATATTGCTTGTTAGTACCTGGCTTTTCATCTAAGTCCTACCACAGAAGAACAGCATTGCTGAGAAGGATTTAAAGTCAAGTTCTGCTGTGAGGATACAGGTGTCAGCAGAAGCAGTTCTGAGAAATGAGCCATTCAAAGGAGAGCAACAAAGGGCAGTCCATGAGCTACTCTTAATACTGCACTGTCACATGCTCATCATGCCTGGTGGGTCTTGGAGAGCAGTAACAACATCTGCTGGGAGACTGGGGTGCCACTGGAAGCCATCACATTGAAGGAATACACAGGCCAGTACTAGAGTCACTGAAGAGACAAGTTTGAGATTTCACACAGATTTTGTGCTCTCTCATACTATCCAGAAGAATACAGGCAAATG